>JACXGI010006484.1:22284-41904 GCA_016801175.1 Esox masquinongy
GTGTGTGTGTGTGTGAACGTGCGTGTGTGCATGTGTAACACAGTAAAAATCACCACAGTCTCTGAACCAGAGTCTTCTGGTGTGAAACTGACCTGCTGTTCCCAGGCTGCCTCTGTCTTCTCCTCATCATGGTGTCAGATGACACATGATCACATAACTAATTTGTTACCCCCCTTCCCATTCACACACTTCATGGGATATGTTTCAATGATGCATGCTCAGCTCATTATTGTAAATCATGACACAAAAATTGGTATTCAATAGTAATTACACATTATATTATACTGGCACATGCAGAATTCATGGACAAGTCAAATTATACTCACACATGCTTGCCAGGCAATATGGGAGTGGTAAAAATTGTGTAGTTTAAGTATGTTTTCTGCAATTTTACACATCTTATAGTAAATCTTATAGAGAATCCTCATGCATGTCTATTCATTTTAACATAAAGCAGAGAGAAAATTCTGCATATCTGGATACTGCACGAAGATACATTATTAAACAAATGTATTTAAAGAAATGCACTATATTATACAGTTGTGCTCATAAGTTTGCATACCCTGGCACAAATCGTGAAATTTTGGCATTGATTTTGAAAATATGACTGATCATGCAAAAAATGTAAGGATAGTGATCATATAAAGCCATTTATTATCACATAGTTGTTTGGCTCCTTTTTAAATCATAATGATAACAGAAATCACCCAAATGGCCCTGATCAAAAGTGTACATACCCTTGAATGTTTGGCCTTGTTGCAGACACACAAGGTGACACACACAGGTGAAAATGGCAATGAAAGGTGAATTTCCCACACTTGTGGTTTTTTAAATTGCAATTAGTGTCTGTGTATAAATAGTCAATGAGTTTGTTAGCTCTCATGTGGATGCACTGAGCAGGCTAGATACTGAGCCATGGGGAGCAGAAAAGAACAGTCAAAAGACCAGCGTAACAAGGTAATGGAACTTTATAAAGATGGAAAATGATATAAAAAGATATTCAAGCCTTGCAAATGCCAGTCAGTACTGTTCAATCACTTATTAAGAAGCGGAAAATTCGGGGATCTCTTGATACCAAGCCAAGGTCAGGTAGACCAAGAAAGATTTCAGCCAAAACTACCAGAAGAATTGTTCGGGATACAATGAAAAACCCACAGGTAACCTCAGGAGAAATATAGGCTGCTCTGGAAAAAGTTGGTGTGGTTGTTTCAAGTAGCACAATATGATGATACTTAAACAAAAATGAGCTGCATGGTCGAGTTGCCTGAAAGAAACCTTTACTGCACCAATGCCACAAAAAAGCCCGGTTACAATATGCCCGACACCTTGATACGCCTCACAGCTTCTGGCACACTGAAATTTGGAGTGACGAGACCAAAATAGAGCTTTATGGTCACAATCATAAGCGCTATGTTTGGAGAGCGGTCAACAAGGCCTATAGTGAACAGAATACCATCCCCACTGTGAAGCATGGTGGTAGCTTACTGATGTTTAAGGGGTGTGTGAGCTCTAAAGGCACGGGGAATCTTGTGAAAATTGATGGCAAGATGAATGCAGCATGTTATCAGAAAATACTGGCAGACAATTTACATTCTTCTGCATGAAGGCTGCGCATGGGACGCTCAAAAATGCATTAACGCACAAAAATGCATTAACGGCGACAAAGAAATGAACGGCGTTAATGTGTTAATTTTGACAGCCCTAATAAATACCTATATTTATATATATATATATATATATATATATATATATATATGTTTTGTGCTCAACTCCAATGAAAGCACAGTCAAGGCTGAATATAACAGTGAACCACTTACATCTAAAAATGTGTCAAAGTGAATATCAAAATGCAATGAAAATGTCCCTATAAAAAGCTAACCCATCTAGTGTCTGTTTGAAAATGAGAATAATTATGGAATTTTCACCACAGCAAATTTTTTAGCTCTGGCAGTGTGGGAAATTAGCATTGTCACACTCCCTGAATATATAGTCATGGACAAAATGATTCATACCATTACACTTTCTTCAAATATAATTCTTGAAAAAATACATTGATATCGACCAAACTATTTGGTTTCCATAATTCTATATTTAACTGTTAATATTACATATTATAACTTTTGTTTTAGAAACAAATACATCACTTTAAATCAGAAAACTAACAGAAATGGCAATAACAAAATGACTTGATATTTGGTTGCACAGCTTTTGGCCAAAATATCTGCAATTGAATGCTTCCTATAGCCATGGATGAGCTTCTTGCACCTCTGTACTGTCAGTTTGGAACACTTCTCGTGGAAACTGCTCCAGTTCTCCAAGATTTGAAAGGTTCCTCCCATTTTGTTGTTTTCAGATTTCTCCACAGCTTTTCATTAGAATTTTCACATTCTTATTTACAGCAACAACCTAGGTGCAATTAGGCTGGTGTGCCCAAGGAGAAGGAAAACATATATTTTAACAGAATGTTTCTCTCCTCACAGTTTTTGGGATGTCCTATTTCAAGCCCCAATTGGATACATCTTAGAACATTTTGAACTTCCAAAGAAATGTTTTTTTCCCACCCTTAGATCATCAATTCAGATTTTATTTTGGACTGAGGCTTCGGGGGTTTGTGGTTGAACCTAAGGTTTTAGTTGCCCGTTTTGGAAGGCCTGGTAGCTGGAGAACAACATATAATGAGGCTGATGGGAGGCTTCCATACTCGACTGGAAAGTAAGAGATCAATGGGAAATGAAGGGTAATGTATTGGAAACGCAGAGACCTGGAGTGAATGATGGAGAAATGGAAGGAGTAGTAAGAAGAGGAGTGGGTGAATGAATGGGTGTTTATGATGATGAGGTTTTACAGATATCTACAAGGACAGCTGCTGTAGAACATCAGTCCCCACACAGAGAAGGGAGAATGGTTATGAAATTGAGAGAGCATGGAAAGAAAGAGTGAATAAAGCTACGTAATGGAATGAAAGGGTTCACGGGGTAGCACAACGACGAAGTCCAAAATAAAGCTGTTAGTAAAAAATAGATCAGAATTTGGCTGCATGTCTAAACAGCCATTGAGGCATACTACGTTCAAAAGTATTTGATTTTCTACCGATAAATCCACTTTTTGTCAACTTGATGTTAAATGGGTCCTCACAGAGATAACTCTACATTAGATTAGATAAGATTCAACTTTACTGTCATTGAATAGTACGAGTACAGTACAATGAAATGCAACTCTATATCAAGAGAAACAGTAATCCATGCGGTTCCATTTTCTTCAATAAACAGCCAAGTTAGTAATAGCTGTTAAAATGTTTCATCTATTTAAATTTTTTTGCTGTTAGGTTATTTGTATAAATTAGATAATGCACATGCCTTTTACATGAGATATAACTGTTTAATTTTCTATTTTAAATTATACTCACATTTTAACCTGTGGTTGAAATGAAAAAACAGAATGGAACTGGCTCGGAGGTGCAGAGTTGAATTTGCAAGATCTAAGCAATACCAAGCTACTTTCAAAAAACAAACACCTAGGAACATAAAGACAGCACATTATACCATATTAGTGTGTATGAGTTATTTGAACATATCAATATTAAATAATAATCAAAGAATAACTAATGATATCCTGGCTTTTAGCATGTGATCCTAGAAACTTGTAAGAAAGGATAATCAAAAGAATAGTAAGAGATTGAGTGGGGACAAAAAACAGAAAGAGTGGTGCAAAATGGCAAAAGTGTGTGTGATGAAGAAATGCTATGTATGAGTAAATGTGTGAGGGAGAAAGAATAAAAGAGAGAGGGTTTAACCTTACAGACCATTTTCTGTCCAGGGTCCAGAACTTCAGCCCCGTAATATTTTCCTTGGGAGAGTGGAGTGGGCAACTCTGAGGGAGGAAATACAAAAAAAGCAGTATAGAGGGAGAAAAATGACTGAGAGAGGGTTGTATAATGAAAAGAAATAAGGTTTCCAAACTGTGGCTCCTTGTTCTAGTCTTAGAGTGTCTTCAGTATCTGACATCCATCTCTTTTCTTCCAACCTCCTAACTTCAGCCCAGTAGTAAGGTGATTTAGGTACAGGAATATATTTGACCTGGTGCCTGGTGACCCCCAGCTACTTCAGAACTGCCTGACTTCCTGTTTACAGTCTGATTGTTTGAAAAACAGCCCATGTCCCTGGGGGTTTAGGACAAGATTAGCCCAATCAATAATCACTTGGGAATTTGTAAAACTGTTTGCTGGCAAATTTGAGTTTTGTGGAAAAGACGGACATGACAGAGTGGTAAAGAAAGGAAGTCATCTTTCCTTTTCTAAACTTTGGCTAAAGAAGTAGTAGGCTACCCATCAGAGTCTGGATTCTCTCTGGGTTTCTTTTTAGGTTCTAACCCTACTAGGGAGATAATCCTAGCCACTTATTGTTACTTGCTCTTTGGGGTTTTAGACTGGGTACACATTTAAGTACTTTGCGACAACTGCTGATGTGAAAAGTTTTCATGAATTAATTTGATTGATTGATTGATTCATACAGGGCAACCATCTGACTCTAAAACACAAAATTGCTTATGGACAACCAAAAGGCTAGGGCCTGCACTGTCTTCATCTAATAGGCTCTTATATTCACATTTCCAAGCCCTTCCTGGCTGGGATAGTTTGCAGACATCAATAATGCTGGCAAAAAAAAAACGACATAGTGTATTAACTGAACTTAAAGCCAACTTTGATTAACAATTATTATGTCTATTAGCGATGAAGAAGAAAATAAAATACTGAACTTAATTATTATACGTTTTGCTGCTGTAACAGTATAGCAATTACTGTATAAAAATGTGTAACTATATATCCAAGTCCCCTCCCACTTTTTTCATTGTGAATGTGCAGAAAGTATCATTCAAGTCCTCATTTGAAAACTGATTTGTCACGTTCTTAGACTGCCGCCCACCACATCACCGGCGCTTTTGATAGCCTCCTTGCTTTCCCGCTAAACAATTTCTAAACAGCTGCGCATCAGCAGTCTGCACAGACAATTACATGGACTTTCCTGGAGAAATTTGACTACATCGAAAAACATACGAAAGAAAAGAAAACTGGAAAAAATTGGGACGTTCGTTTAATCTGTAGGCAACATTTTTCCTTTTTTTTACCACGGGACGATAGGCAATATTTGATTGTATGGTAAGTTTGTAATTTCACGATTATTATATAATTGTCAGGAGTACAAAAATATATACATATATTTTAAATATCTTATTCAGAACTGCTGATAAGTTGGCATTATAGGACAACAGTTATGTAAAACATTGAAACATTATTTCAAAAGTAGCTGATGCTCATTTGTGTTTGTAACATCAGCTCCAGTGTTTGTATAACGTTAATTCCTTTTTCACGTTGAATAGTTATTTTCTAAACCGGGGTAGGCGGACTTTCAGTTCTGTGCCTGGAGCGCACTGGAACAAGTGGGGACAATGTGACTAGTGCAAGGTGACGCATGCGCCTGCATGGCCTGCTCTACTTCACTGGAAAGTCTAATACCATAATTATATACATTGTAACCTGTTTTAATGATTATCATTTCAAGTTGAGTACAGGAAGCTAATTCGTTTTGGAGAGTCTAGGAACGTCATATATAATGGATGAATTCTTACTCTGTGTGTGTCCAGAAGGTTTTCGTCTGGTCCCCACTAGGGAAAATGGAATGTCTAACAGGGTTTAGTTTTACGGAAATGTTTACAATTGGGCGTAGTGTTTCAATTGTGGTTACTTTTAGGTATAGACATTAACGGTTTGGTTTAGGGTTAGGCGTTAAGGCAAGGTTAAGTGTAGGCATAAAAGTTAAGGTTAGAGTTAAGGTTAGAGTAAGGCAAGGTTCAGTGTAGGCATAAAAGTTAAGTTAATGAGGGTAAGGTTAGAGTAAGGGTTAGAGTTAGGTTTAGGGCTAGGGAATAGGGAACATGGATTTCTGGGTCTCAGGTCCCCAGTAGGATAGAAAGACAAACATGTGTGTGTGTGTGTGTGTGTGTGTGTGCATGTATGTCAGCAACAAGGATAGGTCTGGAAATCCAATCTCTGTTGGGGAGTAGGCCATCTAGTTGGGTTTGTGTGTTGAGGCTTTCCTTCTTCCCTGTCATTTGCTAATTACTTGTAGTGGATTGGAAACATTTATTGTACATTATTGATAAAGATTAACTAAAATGACTACATAAAATAATTCAAATAAAGATCTATATTGTATGCTAATAAAATTGAAAAATTGAAATGGAAAATAACTTGAATGGGACCAAGTCTAATGCTGAGTGAAGGGTTTTCATTTGCTGTTGGAGTCTGCAGTTGGTGTATGTCAATATAAAGACAAAAAGGGTGTCAAAGAAAGAATGTACTATCAGAACCCTAACCCACCTACCCCACCCCAAATTTACATACACTACCAGTGAAAAGTTTGTGGACACCCCCATTTATCCAGTTTTTAGAGAAATTCACACAGCTTTATGTCTTAATGTGCTCTGAAATTAATGCATATAACAAATAAACAATTGGAGACAAAAAAAAAGAATGGTATGTTTTGTTTAACAAAATTGTATTTAAATTTTTGACTCATCAGAGTAGCAACCTTTTGCAGACATGACAACTGAACACACTCGTGGCATTCTTTCTACAATAGAAATAAATATTTTTTCGGAAAATTCTTCCCAACCCTGTTGCAGAAGTTCCCACAAATGTGTTGCACTTCTAGGTTGCTTTGCTTTCACCCTTCTGCCCAGTTCATCCCAAACCAGATCAATGGGGTTTAAGTCTGGTGTCTGTGCTAGCCAGTTCGTGATTTGAAGCCTACTTGTGTTTTGGGTCATTATCTTACTGTAGGATGAACCCCTGACCAACTAGGCGTACAGCATAACAGTACCATGCACAGACGAGGGGCATGTGCTGAATCTGAAAAAGTGGGCGGAGTTGTCGGCTCACACAGACAGACGATGTGTTGGAGTGTGACATGCGTAAAAAAATGGATGACGCATGCCCATCGAAGTGAGTGACGCGCGTCACTCCTCAACTGGGAAGGGCACTAGATAGCAAAGGGGCTTGTGCTCTGTACAGGTTGAGCCTTACCTGTGCATGTGCCTGCACCCTAGGGTATTGTGTGGTGCTGCAAATTTCTGTGGTAGTCGTTTTGTTTCAGGATGCCACTCAATCTGTGCAAATCGCTGACTCTAGATTCAGCAAAAGAGCCCCAGACCATCACGCTTCCTCCACTATGTTTGACAGTTGGTGTCACACGCTGAGGAACCATCCTTTTGTCTATTCGAGGGCGTACAAAACCCTGTGTGCTAAACCGAAGATTTCAATTTTGAATTAATCTTTCCATAAGACTTTCTTTCAGTTTTCTGTAGTCCACTGGTGGTGCTTCATGGCCAAGGCCTCTTTTTCTTATTTTGCCAAATGAGCAATGGCTTTCTTGCTGCTACAGGACCTGTCAAACCTGCAGCTCGAAGACTTCTCTTCACAGTTGAAACTGAAACTTGCTTACTTCCAGCAATGTTAAGCTGTGTTTGAAGCTGTTGTCCTGTGAGCTGCCTACTGTATCACACAAGCTGTTGACTCTCAGAATCTTGTCTTCTGATTCTGTTGTGGCTTTGGCTCTGCCAGACCTCTTCCCGTCAGTTTCCTCCAGTTTCCAAGTGCCTTTTGATGGTGTAGGAAACTGTACTCACTGACACACTGGCTTTCTATGCAATTTCCCTGAATGAAAGACCTACATTTTGTTATATTGGTCTGTCTGTATTCCTTTGTTAATTGCCTTTTTCTTACCATTGTGATTGCAATATACTACTTCCAAATAATGCTTAAGAGGGTTTAATAACACAGTCCATTCCAACACTGCTTTTATACAGACAGAGGGTTTGTAAGAAATCAACAATTGTTGGGACACCTTTAGGAATTGTTATCATCAACCTTCAAAGACTAATTTTCTTCCATTGCTGCAGAACAGCTATAAGTTGTTAACCCATTACTTGCTCCCTGAAAAAAGGCATTATTTATAACTCTGAAATGTACATTAACTTGTATTTTAACATCTGGCAGTTTATGCTGACCTTTGTACCCTTTCAGGTTATTCACTGAACTTGAACTGAACTGCTTAAATATCAATAAAACTGGAAAATCGTGGTGTTATAAAACATCTAACCAGTAGTGTACTGTATATTATATCATAAAATGAATCTTTATCAATGATACATACACTTTCTCACACCGCTATACATTCTCACCATCCTGTAGTGAATGCTGTAGTTGTAGGGGATAACAAATGCAGGGGAGTGATATGTATACCAATCTATAACTACATAAATCTGATTAATTAGGCAAGAGAAATGCTGTTAAATGCCAAAGGAACATATTTTTGTCTCATTCAGATGCTGAGCCAGAACAAGTTAAGGATTCAAAGAAATTGGACTTTGCTTAGGAAGCAGTCTTATAAAATGTCTGAATGTAGCTTTCATTAGGAGGTAACATGTAGTTACACTAAGAATTCATATAAAGTTATATGAAAACATATTTGGTAATGGAATAACATTTGGGGAAATTAAGGTTTGTTAATTTTTATTATTATTTTATAGTGGTATTAGTAGTTGTAATAGTGTTAAATAACCTACCTACTCTCAACTAGGGAGTTGGTCCCAGCAACTGTGCATCAATCCCTTGTTTTTACTTGATCTTTTGGGTTTTAGTTAAGTTTCAAGGTTAAGAGTTCCACCTTCATTTCCTCTGAGCAGGTGTATCTCTTTTGCAGAAATCATTAATTTCAATTGAAAACTAAAACATAGAAACCTTGAAATCAATTGGCTACTGCGTGTTTCAAAAAACAAATGTACTGGGATACTGCCAGCGCTGCAGGCCAGTCAATATAGTGAGGCTTACCTCCCAGAAACTTGAGATTCGACTGAAGTGGGGAGCAGCAGCTGCTACCAGCCATCACAGAGGTTCACTTATTATTGTCAGTAGTAATAATAACTTATTGCAACATCTAGATGTTTGTTATGTGGACGTTTAGAGAACAAGCAATTTCTTACACACTTTGGTCCAACGTGCTGTTGAAATGGAAGAAGGATGCATCTCTACTTCACTGTTGTTTTGACAACTTTCCTCGGTTGGGTTTACAGGGTCATGAGGACATGGTAAATGAAGAGGGAGTTCTAGGGAAGGTATGTACATCTTTTGACACTGATTTGTCCAATGCTGAAATACTTGAATGTTTCCCCAGAAATAAAACATCCCTTTGGCTAAGTAACTGAACTGCTACAACAGGCCATGTGAAAAAGGAATACGTATCTCTCTCTTGCTCTCTCTCGGTCTCTCTCTCTCTCTCTCTCTCTCTCTCTCTCTCTCTCTAACACACACACACACAAACACACACACACACATACCATAACAAGGGACCTGGCAGACCTATAGCCACACTGCAACACCAGACCACCATAAGTAAATGAAATTATTTCAAATTAATACATTTAGTTACTATAGTATTCTACATATCCTGCAAATTAATACAGGTTGTAAGCTCTACACAGTGAAGGAATACTATGGTGTGTAGTATTGTAGCTCAGCATGGTATAAAGTTCCATTGAAAATAGCAAAGTTTAGAGTCACAGGGTATTTGGAGACCTTCAGTGAATTCCATAATTATCTGGACAGTGAAACATTTTTTGGGGGGCTGTATATTTCAGCACTTTGGATATAAAATAAGCCCAACCTGCAGCCATATTTAGTTTCTGCTTGTTTCAGGGCCTTTTTGCCTTCAGTCTTGTCTTCATCATGTGAAAGACATGCTCAATTTGATTTCGATTAGGTAATTGATTGAAGAAGAAAATAATGAAGCAGAGTTTAGTAGTTGGTTGTATTTGAGCCGACACAGTTTGATCTTTAAATTTCAGTAAGATCTTTACTTCATATTCATTCTGCCACTACCATCAGCAGTCACATCAGCAATGAAGACAAGTCAGACATTTCCTGTGGCAGCCATACATGAACAAGCCAAACTAACTCCAACATTTTTCAAAGATGACATGATATGGTTTGGATCAGTTCTTTGTCTCCCTCTTTCTCTCTTTCCATCACTCTGGTGTAGATTAGTCTTAATCTCATCTGTCTTGAATCAGAATCATTGACGGTTCTCATGTACATGCACTAATGATGCAAAGTAACTAACCTGCTTAATAAGAAACAGATGAAGCCAATTGTGCCATAAGATTGGGGGGGGGGTGTACACAGTATACTGTCATTTGTAAATCGTTATTCTGATATGGATAAAAAATGTTAAAATATAACAGTGATATTCTGCCCTTCAACTCCATAGTCAAAGTATCATTTGAAATAAGTGCTGGAATTCAGAGCCTAAAAAGGACACTGTAGTTTGAGCGAATGTGAGCTTGTAGAGGTGCTTAATACACCCCCAAAGTGCACAGTGAGACTGTCAACTAGCCAGGGACAGCCATCCCTGACCACAGACTACATCCTCCCCCCACAAAACTCTGCCTCAGACATCCTCCCTATCCTATTAAGCCCAAACGGTAGCCGCCAGGTGCCTCTTCTCTGACCCCCTGACCACCAACTGAGAAACCCTGGCGGTCACACTGACAAGTCATGGCTCTAATCCCCAGAGATGCCGTGGAGCAGTCACCCAAAGCACGTAGAGCTTAGCTAGTTATCCACTTCCTCAGCAGGCAGCAAAAACATGGCAGGCTAGAGTAGGCCTATGACCAGGAAAACAAAATTGTTAGTAGTGTTAAAGGAGAGATACATTTCAGCGGTATAATTCAGAATTATGACATTTTGTAATCTGCCTGTCTGTTTAGGTTTTAAGCCCTGACAACTAAATAAATACAATGTTGTATTGACTTTGAATCTAAGCTTTATTAGATCTGCTTATATTAAAAGGGTTATAATGCATTTAGAAACTGACATCACATTAAGGATCTCTAATGTTTTGAGTTGATCTCTTATTGTGGAAAATGACTGACATACAAAACAAAGAAAATAACTGACCCATAGGCCATTGCAATTGACCTTAAAGCCAAAACTGAGTGAAAACAATAATTTGCTAATTATGTTAATGTCCGTGTTTAGTAACCTGACACGTGCCACCCAATTTCTGTGAGTCCTAATGTGTATTTTCTCTAACTCTGAAATTGTCTCTCTGTGCAGTCTTCTGTAGGGGGGCTTGACCTAGTCTGAATGAAAACTCACAGAGGAACCATCCACCTGTATCTCCAAAAACAATATTGATGAGGCTGAGAACCGCAGATGAGAGGGAGGAATGGAGGGAGGGAAGGATTAGAAGCTAATCCAGGACACAGCCAATCCCAGAGGAAGATATCTTCTTGCTGCACGCAGACAAAACCGTCACAGGGATTACAGCACTTTAGTTTATTGCCTTTTATAAAAAGCATTATTTCCTTTTTATGCTGTTTGTTCTTGTTGCTCCGAAATTACTGAAGTCCTGGGGCCTGTGGTACATTGGATGAAAGAGGGAACAACAGGCCTTGTAAGAGGGGAGAGAAGCTGACAGGACGTCCCTGGGACTGTATGCTGCCACACGTGGATAAAGCTGTTTAGTGGGGACAACGTGTATGATCGGACCCCCTGCTCTTTCTGCCTGCTCTCAAAGGGGATTAAAAGATGACCACCCCAGTGTACGTTCAAGATCAAACTTCTGAGAGAATACAAAATGGAATGAGTGACTAAAGCGACCGGTTTGAGATATTTTTTCGGATTACAGGGGTGAATAAGGTGAGGTTGCTTTCAAAGCACAGGATTACAGAGCGGTTTCTAGAAATACTTATCTAAAGTGAAATGAGGCTAGATTGAGGAAAAATGCGGCAGCCTAGAAACCTTTATCTGTAACTGGAAGGCCCAGAGTGGTTACTTGGGATTGATATTTTGTGTGTTTTTCGGTATTTGAGAGCAATGTGCTCACGCATGTAGGTGCATTGTCAGCCTGCTGCGTCACTCACCATCAAGCCAGAACTAATGTAACATTGTTGGTGAGCGTTGTTGTGTATTGTATTGTCTTGCTGTGGGAGCCTGTGGTGGTGGTTAGAGAAAGCACTTGGTGGGAGTTAAATAAAAGTTTTTTATAAACTCCAAAGTGTGTTGGGCAGAGCACACATAATAACCGCTTCCAGATGTACAGTAAAGAACAGCCTAACTCATATGTATTTCACTGTGCCCCTGCCAGCAGGAATTTGAACCAGGTTTAGAAAAAACTAATATTTAAACTTGTTTTACAAGGACCTTGTAAACCTATGCCAGAGAGATTAATGTCTAGACGGGTGGGATGTTCGTTAACTTTTGGTAAACAAGACCTTCGATGGCTAACACAGAAAGGGGTAACTAGGTAACTGTCCAGTCTTGACAGAAAACTGCAGTGTTTATTTGAAAGGAGGTAGATGAGAGGGAAGTGTTCATTTAAATGACATAATTACAGAAATTGTTTCATATGTCTAAGACTTATTTAGCTCTAGATAAGTTCAAAAGTATGAGCTTGTAAACAGAGAGAGTGGGATTGTTATATTGTTAGTGTTCCCAGGCAGAAACAAAAGTTAAGAATAAGTCAGACACTTCTATCCACAAAGGTATAATCAAGTGAAATGATATGTCTGACAGATGAAATACAAGAATCTCTTGGTATTCTCTCACATTTTTACTGCACAAATACTGGACAAGTTATTTTTCTTTGTGTCCATATTTAGCAACTGGATATCTTTTCACAAACCCAACATCTGTAGAAAAAAACAGTGGATCCCAAACTCTCAGACAACATGACCGTTGTCGAACCAGAAACCTTCGGATGTGTAATTCTCAGTCTTTTTATTCATCATGACTGAAAGCACCTGGGAAAGAGGACAGGATTTCTTTGAGGCTGGAGACATTCTAAACAGAAGCACAGAATTGGCCATAAGAGAGCTATGAGTGTTGACTCACTCAACAACCGTCACTGAACTAAAAACTTCTGTGAGACATCTAAATGCCTATCGGTAGGCGTTCAGTGAATAGCTGGCACTTCCCTGTGGAGAATGGATTCTACACACATTCTCAGCACATAGAACACATAGAACAACCAGCTGTCTCTTTCTAGTTTAATATTTTAAGGAAACCAACAATTTTCTAATACTTATTCCACAGTGGAAATCTTGACTGATCGCTTGCTGGATTTATTATTTTTTTGTAGAGATTTATTTCATTTAAAAATATATCAGTTAATGTTGCCATGAGTCTTGGTAAACTGCCTGCGATTAAAGGCCTAATGTCTGGTTCTCAGAGTAGGAGGCGCTTTAAAAGTGACCTCTCTGTGGACATGATCAGTCCACCACTCGGAGACTTTCGCCACACCATGCACGTGGGCCGGGGTGGAGACGTGTTTGGAGACACTTCCTTCCTGAGCAACCACGGGGGCAACGAGGAACCAGTGAGCCCTGATTCACCCTCCAGCACCTCAAAGACCACCCGATTCTTCTCCCGCACCCTGAGGCATGTACGCAGGACCCCGGTTCCCCGCTCCAGGACCGGATCCCGGGACCTTTCACCTCCACCACCGCCAGTCTCGCCCATCATCAAAAACGCCATCTCACTGCCCCAGCTGAACATAGACATGTCCAATGGCTACCAGAGAGTGCTGTTCTCCAGCTCAGTGAGTTCCCCGGATAACTCCCTCTGCAGCTACGGTAAGGAGACGTCTATAGTGGAGTTGGGATAAGCACATCTGTCAAACTTTGTGTTAGGCTTTTGCCCCTTTGTATCCATGCATAGACACAGATATATACAGACACACACTAACATATACACACGCATACATGTGTACATACATACAGACCCACACTCACACGAGCACATGTTGTCTTTTTCTCTTCTCAGCCCTCTAAACAGCCATCAAAACAAAATTGCTTTTTCTGAGCCATTTGGAATCACCTAGGCAACACCTGTGCACAATTACACTTCTAAACACAAACACACACATCTGGGAAGAAAAGGACAACAAAAGGGCATTTCCTGAAAATATTTAGTGTTCTCATAAACACATCATTCATAATCCCCCTTTTAAATCACTGCTGGCACACAAAACCGAATGTGTTTGTGAGTGCGTGTGTGCAGAAGTTATTAGCGCTACATGTGGGACATCTGGAATTTTCCCCAGCCTGCAGCACGGTTACCAAATCAGATGGAATTCATCTAAATAAAGAGCACCAACACAGAGCCAGGAATACCTGAGGAATATCAGTTAGCTTTTACTGTACCAAGCTGACCTTTAAAACACACATTTCTTCATTCTTATGTATCTAAATTTCTATGCACAGCTCTCCTATCTTCCCTCTCCATTCTCATATCATTTATTTTATGCTCCCCAGAAGCACCTTACTGTTTCCATTATGTGCTCTGTATATCTCTTTCTGGGTCGGCTTTCTTTCACTTTTCTTTGAGAACCGTCTGAGAACTGTCCACCAGACACATAAAACCCGTCCCCTCCCCCGTCCAGGGCGCATTCAGAGCCAGTGAAGTCATGGCACTGTGGAATGTGTGTGGCTTGGGCTGGTGCCCTGCAACAACTAAACACTAATAGCTTGTTACTGTCACCCTCTGGTCAACGAGACAAACTGCACTGCTCCCTGACACTATTTATGAAGGGTTGTTTTCTCTTGTACGTCAGCTGATCTTGAGCTAATGGAGGTAATTGAATCATATATGTAATACATGTAGTAGCATTAACCTGACAGACAACAGCTTTTCTAAGGCATTAATATTTCTCCCCATTTTAGAAATACTAACAAGTCTATTTGCCGTCTGCAGGTCTGCATTCTGGTTTCGTCACACTGCCCCGCAACACACGCCTTGACAGACAGCTGCAGGACGGAACTGGACAGTTCCCTCAGGATGTCCGACGTAACTCACTTCCAGACAACGACGACTTCACGCTGGCACGTTCTGACTCCTTCACCTCTTTTACTGTGGACCTTGGCCCATCCCTCATGAGTGAGGTGCTAGGCATGATTGACAGCCCCAGTTGTCTCACCAATCATAACTGGGAGTTGGAGGAACAGGAAGAGGAAGAGGAGGAGCAGAACTCTGTGTTTGAGATGGCTGTAGAAAGCCCCGTCTTAAGCTCATCAAATCCTTCCATGTCAAGCACGCCACTTAAAGTGAATGTGAACAAAATTGGGCACTCTTGCAGCCTGGAGTCAGCAGATGAGAGGTCTCTTAAGACACCAGACGCATACATGGGGTCCCCAAAACGTGAAGAACCAGCGATGGACGCTGAAAGGTTCCAGAGGGCAGCTGACGTGCTGGCACGTCACTATGGAGGCAGTTCTTTCTCCAGGAGTAATCACAGCGATTCAACCTCCTCCACCTCCTCACCCCGCAGCCAGTCAAAAGCCCCTTATGCCTTCCCTGAGGAAGAGGAGGAGATCAAAGTTTGAAACATGAAGAACCTTTCAATATTAAGACCTTTAAATCTGAATACTGAATGAGTATAGTAGATCCAGCCATATTACATTTCCACAGAAATTTCTTCGATAGGTTTTCTCAGTCACAAGCTGAGAGCAACATCAGGAAAACCAATAGTAAAATAAAAAACTGTGCTTTACCAACTTACGAAAAACATGACGGATTTAAAGAAAAGTCTTCATACAAAATAAACTCTATAATAAGCAGACTCTATGAAGCTGCTGATACATTCTGGGATGGAAAAAGCTGTTGACATGACACAAATCTGTGTTTCAATGGTACAACAGTCACACTAGATGGTAAGCTACAACCACAAGGAAGGACACAGTGAATGTGAGTCCAAGGTGTTTGTCAAAACCACAATGGTCATTCTCAGAGTTGCTGTGTGGATGTAAGGAGCATGTTTTGTGTTTAGAAGACAAGGGTAAATATCCAGATAAATGGTACACTAATAAAGCAGGGAAATAAAGTGGATAAAACTTAAGTCTGCAAAATAATGTAAACAATATGTGAATACTTAAGGGACAATAATTGTTGTGTCTGTTTGTGGCTATTCAACTAAACGATATTGACATTTTCAGTGAAAACCTTATTTTTTTTTTTTTTAATTCAGTGATCAAAGTTTTAGAATCAGTTAATGTTAAAAAGCAGCTTTTCTTAAAAAGAATGTATAGGAGTTGACCATGGATTGGTTAGCTCTTCCTTCTGAGCATTTTATACACACTTTTATTCAAAGCTACTTACTATCATGCATGCATATATTTTATATGGGTAGCCTCAACAGGAATCAAACCCACAACCTTTTGGCATTGCAAACACCATGCGCTACCAAATGAGCCCTAGAGGGCTCAATAGTCTCTTAGAATAAGAGTTTTTTCTCCAAATTTTCCTTTGGTCACAAAAGCATATGAGAAGTTAAGATTGTTTTGGTATGAATTAACAGAATATTTACTTTTTTCACTGCACTGTTAATTGAGCAGATCATTTTTGTATGTTACAAATTAGATTTGCGGCATACCATACACATTTTTGCAGGTTGTAACATATCTTACACCATTGGATGATCTAGTAGACAATGTTAAAGGACCAGTTTTTGCTAATGAGACACTTTTACAACTACTTGACAAAAATATACAAACAGTACATTTTTATAGGTTTAGTTTATGATTTTGGGAATGAAGCCCTTCTACTTCTCACGAGTCAGATTAACTTGTGGAAACCTTTCTAGTGTTCAGGATGCAGTACAGTACGATAGAGGTTGTTTTGTGAGCCACTGCTAACTAGAAAAAACGTGCTTGCTCTGCAGTCTTTGTGCTATGCACTGGCTTGCAAAACTAACTTTTTTCGGAACTGTTCTTTCTGCCATTAAATTACTGTCATTGGGTGACAGTAATGTTTGAAATAAAAACTTGAAATGAATTAAAGATGCATTGTGCGATTTTTGACTCGATTGAGTCAAAACTGATCCCCAAAAACTGTGTACTGTCATGTATGTGTAGATATGTGCCCCATATCATCATCACGCCACTTTAAACCTGGAATTTCAGTGCTAACTGAGGTATGTTAGTGATAATATATTATACACATCTGAACAACATAGTACACATTCAGACCAAAATGGCAGGTTAAAAAAAAGTCCACGAACGCATCTTTTCTCGCAAATATCTGGAATAATATTTGAGATTGCACTGCGTGCTAAGGTTGAAATGAAGGGTTTGCCCTGTGAAATTATCCATCCTAATTCAGGATACAAGGCTTTATAATCCTTTAAACCTATAATTTTCCGTGGGTATTGTAAAGTACTTCAAGTCTATTCGTTCTTGTGTATGTTCATACTTCGGTGTACATTTCTTTCTGCAGATTTGTCTTTTGACTTAGCTTTAGAAGAAAGAACACGTGACGTTCAATGCAGATTTTTTTCTGTGTGCTTGTTATTGAGTAGGCTGGTTGCGACACATCCTTCTGCTGTTGAAGCGTATTTCCCATGGCTTATGTTGTCCTAGCTTATTCATGTTGTAGGCACAGTTTGATAGTGAGTACATGAATAACACTAGTCCACTGGTAACACTTCTTACTGGAACATCATTTCAGGGGATTCCCTAAGTTAAAGAACTCTCTTTTTTTGGACATACATGTTTGTTAGAAATTTTAGCAAAGTATGTTCAAATGGGCTGGTTTTAATTCTGGCTGTTAAATCTCAGATGCTTAAAATCGGATGCAGGCATATGGGCTGGATTATTACATCGATGAAATCAGAGCAGCATGGGAGACGCGAAGGGATGGATGAACTCAGCAGCATATATGTAACGAAAGTTAGGGGGATGACCAGCCTACTTTGTAAAGAGCGTGTAGAGCATAAACATATGGACAGAGCATGATCCGCACATCCGCAGGAGCTTCTGAATCTTTATTGAAAGATATAAATATTCTCTAAAGGTCAAACAAAATACTCATCTGCAGCAACTAATTTTTTTATAACAAGGAAACAAATGCTTTGTCATACATTCATAAAATGGTTGAATATTAGCTATGTCTTTAAGTTGTATGGGACTACAGGCACTGCAAGTATATAACAGATAACATGTACTGACTTGTATATGATGTCACATTAAATACAGTATACAGTGTTGTATATTATTGTATAATATGATTTATTTACCAGTTATAGCAGCCATTTTAACAATAAATACTGGTATAATAAAAAATATATGTTTTTCAGATCTCTACAACGTCTTTTAAATTTGAAGTTTAAATCATCACTTTGTCTAAAAATCTCTGTGTGTTTATTTCCTTGACCCTCATTTGGCCTTTGAAATAATCAGTCTGATTATAATCCACAGAGAGTTTCGTCAGCTGGGATCTGCCCTCCATCCAGACCCCTCCATGACAATAGGGCAAAAAGTGTGCAGACAAGATCATTGCCAACCCCTCCCACCCTGTTTCAATAACTCTCCTCTGGCAAGCTGGTGAATAGAGGTTATTTGGGAATAACGAATCATGTCACCAGTACTATCTGAATTGCAGGATTCAAAATGATTCACCGCTATAATGCGCAGTTTGTGCTTTCAATCATTTTAACTCTGGGGTGCAAAGCCATGCACAAACAAGACATCTTTGCTGTAAATGTATTCATTCTGAAAATGTTCTATCATTTTTGGGACTTAAAAAAAT
This sequence comes from Esox masquinongy, assembly GCA_016801175.1. Classification (NCBI taxonomy): domain Eukaryota; kingdom Metazoa; phylum Chordata; class Actinopteri; order Esociformes; family Esocidae; genus Esox; species Esox masquinongy. The sequence continues at coordinate 40,922 of JACXGI010006484.1, forward strand.
GTGTGTCAGAAGGAAAATAAATGTATTCCCCTTTGAGATGTAATTGCAAGGCGGTTTGATCTGAAGACTTTGGAAAGGATTTATACAACAGCCACTGTCTGTCCTATTATCATGGCAACAATTGTACTATACCATAAGGAGAAGACAAACAATGACTGACAGTGGTCAATCCAGATACTTATTTAATATTTCAGATTACTAAAACAGCACAACAGTGACTTCATAAGTGTTAATGATCTTGACCCCACCCACGGGTCTGACTAATTCCACACTCATGTGGGTCTAGTAGATTTTGAAAGATGTGAATTTGAAATCTCCTTTAACACGAACATAGGTAATGACATCTAGGCCTTCACGATTGGGGAACTGAAGCTCCTGTCCATCAGGCATTTCCACCTCAAACGTGTCTCCTGTCAACTTCAGGATGATCTTGAGAGGGAATGGAAAGGAAACCCATTAGTTATTAAAGGGGCAAAATGAAAGATTTTTACTGTACTATAAATAAAATAAAAAAATGTCCAGTAGACAACTGCAGTTAATGTTTTAATGTTTCAAATAATACATTTCTACAAAATTGATAGTGCCTAAGATATTCCCCATTTAAATGGTCTCGCCGGTCCGTCTATCAGTTTACATTGATTTGTAATCTCCTCATACTCCCTTTAGATACTCGCAGTACTACCCTCCCACCCTAACCCACCCTGGACTAACTAATACTATACCAGTCAGTACTACCCTCCCACCCTAACCCACCCGGACTAACTAGTACTATACCAGTCAGTACTACCCTCCCACCCTAACCCAGCCTGGACTAACTAATACTATACCAGTCAGTACTACCCTCCCACCCTAACCCACCCTGGAATAACTAATACTATACCAGTCAGTACTACCCTCCCACCCTAAACCAACCCAGACTAACTAGTACTATACCAGTCAGTACTACCCTCCCACCCTAACCCACCCTGGACTAACTAATACTA
>JACXGI010006485.1:0-12242 GCA_016801175.1 Esox masquinongy
CATGATGCTGAAAGAACCACAGCTTCCCACACAACAAACATAGTTTCTGTAAAGTCATCATCAGTTGGGGCTACAAAGACCGCTATCCACACAACAGGCCATGATGCTGAAAGTACCACAGCTTCACACATAAGAAATACAGTTCCTGCTAAGACATCATCAGTTGGGTCTACCACAACAGCCATCCATACAACATGCCATGATGCTGAATGAACTACAGCTTCCCACACAACAAACATAATTTCTGCTAAATCATCACCATTGGGGGCTACAACAATCGCTATCCACACAATAAATACAGTTCCTGTTATGTCATCATCAGTTGGGTCTACAACCACAGCCATCCACACAACAGGCCATGATGCTGAAAGAACCCCAGCATTTCACACAACAAATACAGTTCCTGCTAAGTCATCATCAGTTGGGACTACAACAGCAGCCATCCACACAACAGGCCATGATGCTGATAGAACCACAGCGTCCCACACAACAAATACATTTCTAGCTAAATCATCACCTGTTGGGGCGACGACGACAGCTATCCACACAACAGGCCATGATTCTGAAAGAACCACAGCTTCCCACACAACAAACATAGTTTCTGTAAAGTCATCATCAGTTGGGTCTACAAATACAGCCTTCCACACAACAGGCCATGATGCTGAAAGATCCACAGCTTCCCACACTACAAATACAGTGCAAGCAAAGTCATTACCAGCTGGGAGTACAACAGCCATCCACACAACAGGCCATGATGCTGAAAGAACCACAGCTTCACACATAAGAAATACAGTTCCTGCTAAGACATCATCAGTTGGGTCTACCACAACAGCCATCCACACAACAGGCCATGATGCTGAAAGAACCCCAGCATTTCACACAACAAATACAGTTCCTGCTAAGTCATCATCAGTTGGGACTACAACAGCAGCCATCCACACAACAGGCCATGATGCTGATAGAACCACAGCGTCCCACACAACAAATACATTTCTAGCTAAATCATCACCAGTTGGGGCTACAAAAACAGCCATCCACACAACAGGCCATGATGATGAAACAACCACAGCTTCCCACACAACAAATACAGTTCTTGCTAAGTCATCACCCTTTGGGGCTACAACAACAGCCATCCACACATCCGGCCATGATGTTGAAAGAACCACAGCTTCCCACACAACAAACATAATTTCTTCTAAATCATCACCATTTAGGGCTACAACAGCCATCCACACCACAACTACAGCTTCTCCAATGAACACAGTTCCACACACAACTCGAGTTGTTCCAACCGTGACAGCTTCCCATAAAACAATCACATTGACAACTAAAGTGTACCACACAGCAAACCCAGTTGGTCCGTCAACCTCAAGTTCCCATAAAATAACTACTAAAACTGCTTTTTCCGCAACAGATGCAGCTTCAATTACAGCCTTCTACAAAACAACAAAAGAGCTTCGAAGAACTACCCCACCTCGAACAACAAAAAATTGCAGTAGATCCTCAGAATTAAATTGGGGACTATCTTGTGGACATCCCTCAGAATCCAGGGGAGTACAGTCAAACTCATCTGAACATCTCTTACACTCACCTAGAAATTCATCAGAATCAGGTAGACATCCATCACACTCACAGGGACATGCTTCAGAGTCAGATACCCTTCAAAGTTTCGTGAACATCCGTCAGATTCACATGACCACATTCCATCACGCTCACATGAACATCTGTCAGAGACAGATAGACATGCATCAAAGCCTCATGAACATTCATCTGATTCAAAATAAACATGTAACAAAGTTTGGCGGGCACCTATTTGAGTCAGATGAACGTGCATCAGACTTTATAGGACATCAGTCCCATATGAGTGGACACCCATCAGACTCACATGTACATCCATCAATGTCACATGACCACATTCCGTCACACTCACATGAACATCTGTCAGAGACAGATAGACACGATTCAAAGCCCCATTAACATTCGTCTGATTCACATAAACATGTAACAAAGTTTGGCAGAAAACTATTAGAGTCAGATGAACATGCATCAATGTTAGGTGGACATCAGTCTCATACAAGTGGACGCCAATCAGACTCAAATGTACATCCATCAAAGTCACATGACCACATTATGTCACAATTGCAAATACATCTGTCACAGTCAGATGGACACGCTTCAAAGTCTCATGAACATCCGTCAGATTCACATAACCACATTAAATCACGCTCACATGGACATCAGTTAGAGTCAGACACGCTTTAAAATCTCATGAACATCATACGAGTGGACACCCATCATCAAATCATCAATCAAAATTTACTAGTCATCAGTCAGGGTCAGATGGACACCCATCAAAGTCAAATGGACATCCTCCTACCTTAGGTGGACGTCCAACAGAGTCGAAAGTACATTGGTGTCATTCAGGCAAGCACCTATCAGACTCACATGGACAAATCTCAAAATCACATGGGCATCCATCAGAGGCATGAGGCCATCGCTCTGACACACATGCACTTATATCAGGTGGACATCCGTCAGAATCCAATGGAAATACATTACAGTGAGATGGAAATCCAAAAGAGTCACGAGTACCTCAAGCAGTAACAGGTGGACAGCTGTCAAAATCACCTGGACATCTTTCAGAGTCAGATGGACTTACATGAACATCAGCTTAAATCACCCTGGCATCCGTCAAAGTCAGGTGAACAACTGTCAGAGTCACATGGACATCCATTACAGTCACATGAACCTCCGTCAGTCTGACAGTTCTGATCTCACACGATCTCATACAGATCAACACCCATCTGACTTTTGGGATAACCTTTACACTCACGCTGACTTTCATCAGTCACATGGACATCCATCAGAATCAGAGTAATATAGACATCAGCACTAACCTACTTTTCTTTCCAATTCTGAAAAATCCCCAACCAGGACTCAAGCTGGATCCAGCAAATGCTAAGGCTACATTACATTAAGAAGTTTAAAACCCCTAAAATGTTTGCAAGATGTTGGGTTGAGGTCATTATACCAATCTGTTGTCAAAGTGCTGCTAACAGCTTATCCACAGTCCTTGTCCTTTATATGGACACAAATCAAACCACTGGACACAAACACATATGATTACCTGTCATAAAAATGGACTTCACAAGGTTAAAAAAAAAATGTATTGTTCTCTTGGACACCCCTAGTGCCATTGTCACACTTGACAATAATAGTAATCTTGATAGATATTGTAAATAAATTGTAGATGGACTGACACAGACTCACGAGGAGAGAATTAAATATTTTTCATCTTGCAAGAATTCAAATCTAAGAACCTTTCATTTTTGACTCAGATGCTCTAACCACTGAGATTTTTGCCACTCATACATACTAATTTAATCAATCAATAACAGGTTCCATACATAACACATAAACACAAAACATTTTAATTAATATTTAAAAAAAATATTAGTATTTTAGATTTGTAATAATTAAGTAGGCTTTATAGATCTTTGCTTTGAATGGATATCCTTCAGATTTAAATTAATTAAAAATATATTTCTGAAACATCCTGTGTCTGACTCAAATCCTTGGAAGGCTGATTTTAATTTTTGTTGGGTCTGTCTGAAATCTTGTAAGACTAATGTAGCAGAACTGCTTTTTTGTAGCACGTTGCATAAAAGATCTGCATAAAGAACTTAAAGTTACAGGATGAAAAACACATATCTTGCTGCGGACAATAAATAAAGAAGAGTCCATAAGGACATTGGTTGTCTCTGGTTTGGAAATAAGCCACATATATGAAAACAGTCATTCTGAACACCCTGACATATTTGCACACAAGGAAATACCTGTTAAAAAGGAAAACATACCTTCTCAGAATGATGTAGAACAGTGGCTATATTTGAAACCTGTGCATCTCACTGCCATAAATGCTGTCATTGGACTGTTAACTGGAATCAATGTCCCAAATGCCATGGAACCATGGATGGTCATTAACACTAAGGGGAATGGCCCATATGCTATGAAGACCATCTTAGAGTGCATTGTAAATGGGCCTCTGAGGAAGTGTGGCAGTGCCACCTCTGAGCAGTCACAAGCAATGGTACACAGAATCTCAGTAGGTAGACTGGTAGAGATGCTGCAGCAACAGGTCAGGTATGACTTCCCTGGGTGTCAGTGCACAGAGCAGTTGGAAATATCTAGAGATGATATCATGTTCATGGAGAAAGTGAAATTGTCAACCAAACTCATGGATGGACACTACAGTATTGGTCTACCTCTTAGAAGCAATACAATAGAATTTCCAAACAACTACTGTGTGGCAGAACAGTGTGCCATTGGTCTAAAAAGAAAGCTTAATAAAAAATGCTCAATTCTATGAAGACCACACTAAGTGCATGGCAGACATTTTGGATAAAGGCTATGCAGTAAAGGTGTCCAAAGAATCAGTAGCCAAAAACAAAAAGTGTAGTACATCCCACATCACGGTGTATACCATCCAAAAAAGAACAAACTGTGGGTGGTGTTTGACTTTGGCTCTTCTTATCAAGGTACATCTTTTAAAGTACATCTTTTACAAGGCTCTGATCTTACTAGCAGCCTCATTGGCGTTTTAACCAGGTTCAGACAAGAGCCAATAGCATTTATGGCTGATATTGAGGCTACGTTTTATCAAGTCCGAGTGCCTGAAGAGGACACAGACCTTTTAAGATTTCTGTGGTGGCCAAATGGAGATTTACAGCAAGAACATGTACAAAATGTTTGTACATATCTTTGGAGCAACTTCCTCACCAAGCTGCACTAACTTTGCTCTACGACAGTGCGCTGAGAACAATATGGACAGGTTCCAGCCAGAAGCATTGAGCACTGTACTAAGGAATCTTTATGTGTATGACTGCTTAACACAAGAACCGCCAAATGCCTGAGCCCATTGGTGTTTGAGTTTGTAATTAAAATAAAACTGCCATTTTAAAAGCTACACACTCCTCCTTCCATGACTTTTCCTAAATAGGTGTGTTTTACATAGTTCCATTGTCAGAATTCTAAACTCACAAACAGTAAACTATTTAGAGTCTATTTACCTGTTTTTTTACCTTGTTTTATGACTTAATCGGCCAAAACCCCACGGCACTTAGTGCTGGTACCCAAATGGTACTTAGGCGCTAATCACCCCTCACTGAATGCATGACGTCAATGCATGTATGTGCGATAATCCCAAATGAATGATAGAGCCTTGGTTGAATTTGAATGAACTTATTCTCATGACCATTCAACAATTTAATTAGCCTATTATTGAAACATAATACAAACAATATACTTATATATATTGTTTGTATTATGCTACTTGACAATTCAACATATGCATCACACGTTACCGTTTTTCAATAGGAGATTCAGCTTCTTGTGTAGGCTAATTAATCCATTCTAAATCTAAAATGTAAATCTAAATAATTATTTAGAATTTTGTCTGCTAATTTTACTGAAGATTAAGATTGTACGATTATATTAGGATACATAATTATTCACAAAACAAAATACCAACAATGTTCTTTACCAATTTACAAATCATTTTATCAGGACAGAAAAATAAACTAAATCGCACACACGTCCTATCATCTCTCTTTGAATTTTCTCTGCTTATTTTACTGAAGATTCTACAAATGTATTCGGCTGCATAATTATTCATGAAACGAAATACCAAATATGTTCTTTAACAATCACAAATTACCAATTCAACAAACGTTTTACACGTTATTGTTTTTATTAAGAAAAATATGAAACGGTTTTATAAAATAATTTTATTAGGCAAGAAAGAGAAATGTTGTTTACATTCTTTTTCAGCTGTTACATGTACGTCTACCTCAGGAACCTAATCTAATCGAATCTAATGAATAGTGTTGTGAAAAAATTTTCCCCTTTTTTCTGCCAACATTTTCAAACAACTCAGGAGTTTGTGAATTCAAAAGTTCAAATGTAGACTTTATTGACGTCATAAAGCCGTGCTGATCTGCAGAGCAACCAAGCCATGTCGGTCTGCAGAACAACTGACTTCCAAACCTCGGAAACACATTTTTATACAGTATGGTTGTACAATGAAACAATGATCCTTCTCGAATCTTCCATCAATGATTCACAACCCTCTGGGAATCACTATCCAAGCCACTACTAATCATTACTCAGCATATTCTCTAAGTCAATGATTCTTTGATCTATGAGCTCACTCATTTCCCAAGATTTTCCCAAGAGAGTCAAGGACAAGCCACAGGTCCTTCTGTCCTCAATATGAGATAATATTGGAAACAGATAGAAAAGATATTGGAAGATATTGGAAACAGACACGTTTGCTGCAATCTTAGATACCTGGAAAAGTTTTGTGAAGAATTGCATTGCTTGTTACAAGTCAGGAGAGAACATAACTTGATGTTAAGTTGATGAGAAACTGTTCCCAACAAAAGCAATACTTACAGTGTACAGATGTACAGTATACAACAAGAGTGTTTGCCTTCTCAGCACCGTGCATCCAACCGTCGCCATCAGCAGTGGACCCAAGAAAAAAATGGAGACATTGACACACTACAATCACTCAAAGGTATAGTATGTCTGCCAAATAGCTTTAGCCTTTAACTATCTTGCACCAAATTATATCCTTATTTTATTATTGCCATTATTATTGGTGTTATTTTTCTATAATCTTTACCTTATTTTTTGTCTTTAATTTGCCTTCTTTTTATTCAATAGGCGGGCGTGGATACCCTTGGCCATATTGCAAGACTGTACTCTGTAAAAGGAGGTACTCGTCACTGGCTTGTAGTGTTCTACAACCCTTTAGACATGGCTGCTATCAACGCACATGCTGTACGAGCAATGTCTCGACAAGACACTCACCAGACGAGATTTCATAATGGATCTGGCATGTGAGCTTCGTGAAAACTACATGAACCCCAAGACAGCCAACAATCAAGCTGCCAAGGAGGCAGCACATCCCACTCTTCCTCTTCCCCAGCCTCAGCAGCTCACACCCGGCAAGAAGACATTGTGTCAAGTCCACAAGTGCACATGGAACAGGTCCAATGAGTACGGTGTGCAGTGCAACCATTTTGTTTGCTGGTCCTGCTCACACAAACCCCCTAAGCTGTGTGCTGACTGTGGGGGCAGTTCAATTTTAGAGTTCAAGCGAGATGCATAAATGCAGGGGCCCTGTAAATGTAGGCTACTGTAAATCATACTTTGATCATTCTTTTACTCTGTAATCGAATTTACAAATAAAATGTATTTTATCAGCGAATAGGCTGTAGCCTATGTGTTATTCAATCTTTGAAATTTATTGTGTTTATCAAGCAACCATGCTTTAGGCCTATGTAGGCTATTCATGTGTATATCCTTTGATTGTCGCAAACTGGTCGATAATGTCTTTTATTTTACCTGATCTCAAAATGAGATCAGAATGAAAACTAAATTCTAATGGATTTATTTTGAACAACTGAAGTGTTGTATAATTTTCATTTTGTACATTTGTAGGGCCTACTAAATGAAGGAAATACTACAGCCTGTGTTCTTGGAAATAATCGTTCTATGTATTCTTTTTTAGTCGTTTTTTGTATGATAAAACCTTCAACACAAACACATTCTTGTATTTTTCAAATTCATTAACCATTTAAAACTATTCTATATAGTTTGATGACGACCCAGTAGATGAACTGATGCTCTGGCTGGATGGTGATTTTGCAGAGGAGAATGTCCATGCTAATAGGGACGATTTGTATGCTAATGATGCCAAACTCTGGCGGATACTGGGGGTTAGAAAGGTCTGGCGATTCTAGTGTTAAAGTCTGTTTAATGGACCAAACATGCTTTGGAACTAACCAAGAACCTCACTGCCTTGTGTGCCACAGGAAGCTTCAAGCTCAATAAATGGATAAGCAACAGTCACATTGTGCTCTCGTCCCTTCCTGAAGAGAGAGCAAAGGAGATTAAAGATCTGAACTTGGACAAGGACGCATTGCCAGTTTAAGTTCAAAATAGCCTTCCAGGACAGACCGCTTACAAGACGGGGTATCCTTTCTATGGTGAGTTCTGTCTATGACCCCCTAGGAATGCTGGCACAACTCATTCTTCCTGCCAAGCAAATTTTGCAGAAGCTCTGCAAGTTGAAGCTTGGATGGGATGGGAGTGTTCCGGAAGACATGGCTAACAGTTGGCTGAGCTGGATAATGGATTTACAACAGCTGTCTGACTACAAGGTTAAAAGGTGCCTTAAGCCAAGTCCCTTTGGAGAGTCAATTACAGCCCAACTCCATCATTTTGCAGATGCAAGTGATACTGGATACGGCATTGTGACCTACCTGAGGTTGACAAACAGTAAAAAGCTCATTCATTGTGCGTTCTTTATGGGCAAAGCCAGGGTTGCACCAGTTCAACCAGTCACTGTAAATAATTTAGCCAGCTAGTTAAACAAGCATGTTGTTGGATGGCTTGTTGCACTGTAATATCCAAACATTTCCAGCATTCTGATTTTCAGCTGGACAATAGAAGTCGTAAAACGTCTAAAGAATGCTGACTTAGCTGGAAGACTACTGCATGGTCATAACACATTAAAACACCCTCGGGTCCATTCGACATGCCATCATCCCCAAATGAGATAATGTATTTATTTTTTCCTTGATGCCCTTCGTGTTTATGCTATTTGCACAATTTTTTTTACTGTGTGGCAAAATCTGGCAAATCAGCCAATATGAGCCATTCTGGCACGGGCGAGGATATATGTGTCATTTTCCCTAAATGTCACCAACAAAAGACTCATTTTATATTTTACTAATACAATCTGTTCCACAAAAAAACTGAGAGTAAACACCCACTCTATGGTGTCAATTGCACTTAAAGTCCCTTCAGATAGTTCAGGTATGCCTACGCACTTCGGCAGAGAAAGAGGAGAGGAGGGGTGCTCAACAAGTGACAAAACTCATGAAAAAGATGTTCCAAGAACAGACCAATTCGAGGAAAGGAAGAGTTGGAGCACTCAAAAGAAATGGCAGAAATTTATAAATATTATCTTAATTTAATCTATTGGATTTATAGGCTACAGGTCCCTGATGCTTTGACACCAAATGGGCATCTTCCTCCTAGTTACCTGACCATTTCACATTACTCCTATATTCATTACCTAGTAGCCTAATGGGCCCATATTATAAAAATTATTGGTAACCCTTAAAATTACAGCCCGTTACTTACAGGGTAGTTCCCACGTAACTATGTAGTAACAAGAATGTAAGTACGTGGTAAGAATGGGTAGTTATGCAAGGAACAATGTAGGTGATACGTGTACTTATATGAACGAAGAATGATACTACTTCCAAAACTACTTAATAAAGAGACAGGTGATAAAAAAGCAATTTTGAAAGTATATAATTGTCATTCTTATTCGTGCTTATGAATTTACCATTTAAATGTGACTTTACTAATTATTTTATTGCAAGTTGTTTCGCAGAATTGATGCGCATTTCTCCGCTTTTCGCAACTTTTCACCAACAACACACGCTTTGGGTTCTTGCCAAAACCAAACGCCGCGTTGACATCAATCACAAATGTATGAATTTATTATAGATGTGTGTTACGAATAAAGCTACAGAAAGCACTTATCTGTTGGGTGTCCTACAGCCCCCAATGCTTCTCCGTATAATAGGCGCCCACATTAATGTTTTTTTCTCCAATATGCCGGATCGAAAGCACTCCAATGTAGGCTATTATTTTGTCACGTTGAAAGCGAGAAGCTGACGAAGGAAATGGATAGGCTTAACAAATAAGATTTGTCAGATTTTACTGTTGTTGAGGAAAATGAAACTCTAACATCAGAAGGCACACTTTAATGTGGATAACCAAAGGTGCCTGGCTCACTATGCAAATCTCCTAAATGTTGTGTTGTTTCCAAATGTAGATGCAAATAAGATCCATTAGCTTGTGGTGGAAATACACATTAAAACTAGTCTATTTTGTAACACCTGATAAATAGAGAATGTGGTAAATTATCATTTGTTTTCAGCTAATAATCCATAACATACCTTCACGTACTTACATTCTTGTTACTACGTAGTTATGTGGGAACTACCCTGTAAGTAACGGGCTGTAATTTGAAGGGTTACCAAACTATTTATTTCAAGATACATTTACAAACTAATAATATAATGAGTTTCAGCGGTCAATATGCCAAATACAGATCAAGTATATACACTACATTACCAAAAGTATGTAGACACCCAACATTCACACCTATATGAACTTGTTGGACATCCCATAACAGAAGATTTCAGAGTGTCTCTGTGGGAATTTGTGCACATTCAGCCAAAAGAGCATTTGTAAGGTCAGGCACTGAAATTGGATGAGAAGGCCTGGCTCGCAATCGCCATTCCAAGTCATCCCAAAGGAGTTCATTTCACTTGAGCTCAGGGCTCTGTGTAGGCCACTTGAGTTCCTCCAGACCAACCTTCTTGAACCACGTCTTTATGGACTCCGCTTTGTGCACAGGGGCACAGTTATGCTGGAACAGCTTTTCCCAATCTGTTGCCACAAATTTGGAAGCACCCAATTGTCAAAAATGTCTTTGTCCTGTAGCATTAAGATTACCCTTCACTGGAACTAAGGGGCCTAGCCCACACTGTTATGGAAATTCTTGAACTAAGGTATATTTGAGAAATGTCTGCTTTTCTATTACCTGGTATGTAACTCTGGTCTTTGTTTGTGACACACGTCTGTATAATATCAGAGGATTATTAGGTACTCAGACCATCTGTTTATCTGCTTAAACCAATAAGGGTATCTGTCCTTTGTTCCTTAGGAATGTGGCCCTTGGAGGAAGTATGGGCAATTGGCCTCTTTAAGTAAACACAACAGAAACACCTAGGGCAGGAAGGATAAGGTGGGGGGACAGCCCGCCCTTTGGGTAAAACCTGTGTGACATAAGACAGCTGGGCAGCATTTTACCACACCCCTTTCAACTGTAATATATACTGACTGTTCATGTATCTACCTCAGAGATTCCTCAGAGGATTATTCTGTAAGTGTTTGACGCGTCTCTCTATTTGCAAATAAACTGCTAATTGTGGCAAGAGAATTTTGTCTCTGTACTTACTCCTTTAAGAGTGTCTATCGATGGAATTACCATCACATTTTGGGGGCTCGTCCTTTGGTTACTTAACCTGGTATCTCGAACTCTTATCCTAGCGGGTCAACCATGCACGGCCGGAGACTGGGTCTCTGGAGCCTAAATCCTCCCCCGATCGTGGGCTGGCTACGAAAGGGGTGAGAGTCAGGGCACCCGGCTGAAATGAGATTCGGGATTGATCAGTACAGGTACCCGGAGACTAATTTTGAACTCAGGAGGTAAGGGCACAATGCAGTTAAATATGGTTCTGGTAATATGTGTTAGGGCACATTTAAAATCTGCAGACAAGGTTAGGGCCTTGAACGTCTCACTTACGGGCCGACGGGGCTATTAAAAATGTTAGGGCACGTTACTTGAGATACAGTATCTCACAAAAGTGAGTACACCCCTCACATTTTTGTAAATATTTGAATATATCTGTACCACTGAAGAAATGACACTTTGCTACAATGTAAATTAGTGAGTGTACAGCTTGTATAACAGTGTAAATTTGCTGTCCCCTCAAAAGAACACAACACACTGCCATTAATGTCTAAACCGCTGGCAACAAAAGTGAGTACACCCCTAAGTGAAAATGTCCAAATTGGGTCCAAAGTGTCCATATTTTGTGTGGCCACCATCCTTTTCCAGCACTGCCTTAACCCTCTTGGGCATGGAGTACACCAGAGCTTCACAGGTTGCCACTGGAGTCCTCATCCACTCCTCTATGACGACATCACGGAGCTGGTGGATGTTAGAGACCTTGCGCTCCTTCACCTTCCATTTGAGGATGCCCCACAGATTCTCAATAGGGTTTAGGTATGGAGACATGCTTGGCCAGTCCATCACCTTTACCCTCAGCTTCTTTAGCAAGGCAGTGGTCGTCTTGGAGGTGTGTTTGAGGTCGTTATCATGTTGGAATACTGCCCTGTAGCCCAGTCTCCTAAGGGAGGGGATCATGCTCTGCTTCAGTATGTCACAGTTCATGTTGGCATTCATGGTTCCCTCAATGAACTGTAGCTCCCCAGTGCCGGCAGCACTCATGCAGCCCCAGACCATGACACTCCCACCACCATGCTCAACTGTAGGCAAGACACACTTGTACTCATATTGTACTCCC
>JACXGI010006485.1:12342-42148 GCA_016801175.1 Esox masquinongy
CACGCTTGACACCATCTGAACCAAATAAGTTTATCTTGGTCTCATCAGACCACAGGACATGGTTCCAGTAATCCATGTCCTTAGTCTGCTTGTCTTCAGCAAACTGTTTGCGGGCTTTCTTGTGCATCATCTTTAGAAGAGGCTTCCTTCTGGGACGACAGCCATGCAGACCAATTTGATGCAGTGTGCGGCGTATGGTATGAGCGCTGACAGGCTGACACCCCACCCCTTCAACCTCTGCAGCAATGCTGGCAGCACTCATACGTCTATTTCCCAAAGACAACCTCTGGATATGACGCTGAGCACGTGCACTCAACTTCTTTGGTCGACCATGGCGAGGCCTGTTCTTTGTGTAACCTGTCCTGTCAAACCGCTGTATGGTCTTGGCCACCGTGCTGCAGCTCAGTTTCAGGGTCTTGGCAATCTTCTTATAGCCTAGGCCATTTTCATGTAGAGCAACAATTCTTTTTTGCAGATCCAAAGACAGTTCTTTGCCATGAGGTGCCACGTTGAACTTCCAGTGACCAGTATGAGGGAGTGTGAGAGCGATGCCACCAAATTTAACACACCTGCTTCCCATTCACACCTGAGACCTTGTAACATTAATGAGTCACATGACAACGGGGAGGGAAAATGGCTAATTGGGCCCAATTTGGACATTTTCACTTATGGGTGTACTCACTTTTGTTGTCAGCGGTTTAGACATTAATGGTTGTGTGTTGAGTTATTTTGAGGGGACAGCAAATTTACACTGTTATACAAGCTGTACACTCACTACTTTACATTGTAGCAAAGTGTCATTTCTTCAGTGTTGTCACATGAAAAGTTATACTCAAATATTTACAAAAATGTGAGGGGTGTACTCACTTTTGTGAGATTCTGTTAGAGTGTTAGGGCACTTCTATGTGTTAGGGTGCGGGGTAATATGTGTTAGGGCACATTTAAAATCTGCAGACAAGGTTAGGGCCTTGAACGTCTCACTTACGGGCCGACGGGGCTATTAACGATGTTAGGGCACGTTAATTGAGATAAGAGTGTAAGGGCACTTCTATGCGTTAGGGTGCGGGTTTGTGTTAGGGCACTTCTATGCGTTATAGGGCGCGGGTATATATGTGTTAGGGCACATTAAGTTAAAGTGGTTCTGATGTGCGGGGCACGCTCACATGAATTGAGATAAATGCATGGTTTTACTGGATTTGATAATGGGTAGGTGTTGTGGTAAATATTTGACGGTGAAGTTAATGTTTGTGTTGTCTGGGCCTGTGAACAATTGTATCTTTGGGAGTTATTAGGTTTTCTGGTTAATGGCGTTTTCATTCGGTGGTGGATACATGGCCTACCGGGCAGATTGGAGGAATATGGACCAGATAACCTATGGGAGTTGCAGAAGGCGTAATAGAAAGTTGTTTAGAAGGCGTAGGCTACGGTATGTGGAAAGTGGTGATTGGTGGAAGTTTTAGGACAGTTTGTGTGGGGTTTATTGATCTCTGTGTTGTAGTTCTTTTCGCTCAGGTTGGATGGATAGTCCCTCTGACCGCCTCCGCCCTCCCGTGGTGTTCCACAGGCCTGGGACTTTTGCATCGTCCCACCCCGCCCGGCGACACTGCATCGGTCGAGAACATTTCCCTACAATCGACATAGCCAACCCTGCTGGTGACCGAGATAGCTCCTGACGCGTTTTGCTCAATGGACTTTGTTGTTGTGAACATGGGGAGGCAGTAGGCCGTCTGGAGGCCGTTTGGCTCCACTTTGGACGTGTTGGAATTGAGTCTACGCGGGTCAAAGAAAGAATTGAACAGGGAGCAGAACTCACCAGATACGTAACCTCTGTTGGCCCAGCCGGTGTTTACAGCAGCTAAGACCACAGAAGTCTACAGACCCGGGGTTGAGGAAGAGACTATGCTAACCGCTACGTTTAAATTTATGATGGCTACCGCTAGACATTCGACTGGACATTGGGTTTGGGAAGTTAATCGTGGGAATCAAGACGATGACTGTTTATGTAGTGTTCCCGGAAGAATAGAGACAGTTCCGGCTACCTCTCTGGTATCGCTGCAAAAGAACAAACGGGAACACGCAGGAACATTAAACCGCCTGAGGGAGGAGTGCTGACGGTCAGAGGGAACGGACCAGGGAGCATCAACTGGTGAGATCTTTCCTTAACACAACTCTGGTTTTTCTCTGATATATTTAGAGAATACAGGATTTGTACCTTTTCATAGGATTTAGTGAACTAGGTAGTTGGTATGTCAGGGTAGATGGATTTGTGGAAGAAGATAGATGGTTTTGATAAAGTATGGTTAATAGAAATTATTTTTTAGGGTATTTCAGTTATAGCTACTGTAGTTAAGAAACTGCCATTGTGTCCTGGTAGCACTAGTAACACTCCCATGCAGCCAACCTATTGTGGGGCGATTCGTGCAGGATTTTAAACAGCTCTCTATTGGTGGAATTGGTTTCTGTGCTCATGTCTGTGCGAAATGCGAGGAAGGTATAATAGATTGTTTTTGAACCCCTATGTCTCCTCATAGGACCTGTATCGTAGGTGGGGGAGATTCTGTCCTGTGGGCTAGTGGTGAGCAGACCTCGGGTTGATTTCCAACCACGTAGAAAGGTCACTGATGGCTTAGGCTATATCTGTTGCGCATCAATGTGGTGGGGTATAACCACATGCTATGCTCAGAGGACCTCGCGGATTTTGTCAAGCTCGATGTCCACCAATTTTAGAGACTGTAGGATGGAGTTTGCTCCTGTAAAACGCCAAAGTTGTTGGACAGCTTGTGGTTTGGCGAATAGTAGAGTTAATGAAGTTGCCTATACGCGTGCACCGATTGTGCTCTATCTGTATAAGTTCATGGCCCAAGTCCCGGGCATTTGTGAATATCTGGTTGTGGTCGACCTAGTAAATCCATTTTCCCTTTTGGTATTCCCTGTGCACGAGGGTTCTGATTGGCTGCATTTTGTATTCCTTGGTGAATTATTTGGTCTCGTTCACCGAGATTGTTGTTAACCTGGAAGTTTTTTTGAATTCGCCAAGTTTTGCTTTGTTTGGGGTACACCTGGGTGAACGCATTCATTGTGTCGTTAATGTGATTCTTAGGCAAGGCCCACTCTTTCGGTTTTTGCAATCACACACACATTCTCCTATAACTCAGCATACAGACTTTCCTATTTTCATCCAAGAAACCCGATTCCTCCCCCACAAACACTATGTCCCATTTCTCTACACATAACACATACACACATTCTCCACTCTATACACACATGGTTTTTGCCAAACTGCGTAAGCAAAGCCGGCCAAGAAGAGCAAATGTCTCTTACTGAGTAAGTGAGGGAGTGCTAGACTATTACTTGTTAAATAGCGTAGTGGTTAGAGACACAGACTGCCATGCAGCCGACTGCTGTTCCAGCCTCGCTGCAGACAAAACAAATTACGTATTAGGATTTGTTCAAAATAGACAAAAACTTCGCTGGCTGCAACTTTCAGTAGCTATGTTATAGTATGCCTAAAACAAAATGGTATATTGTGAATGTTTCTGGTGGATTTTCAAAGCATCCATCTGTGTATGCTATTTTGGGTATAATAGATCACAACCCCTTGAGACTAATCCGACTGCCAGCAGGCCCGGTGGTGTAGTGGGAACATCCTAGTCCTTCAATATTGTGACCTTAGTTTGATTCCCTTCTCAGACACTCCAAATTCTGTATCTCCGAAATGTTTATCCACTAGGTGCTTTTCAGCCTTCACACAACAATACATATCTGTAATACCATCATTTTCATATATTTGAGAGAATATTTGTATTACGTGACCGTTTTATACTGTTATTGTTTTCCAAAGAAAGGAACCAGCCATGGAGTGATTGGAGTCATTGTTTTTGTTATAAGTAGGCTGAATAGCTATTAGCTAGCCATCTACTGTAATCTTTGTACAACAGTACACTTTAGTTCCGTTAACAAACGTGTTGTTGCCCTCTTTATCTCAGCAAAATTTTAATGGTTGGGCTAAAATGTACATTTGGAGAGTATAGAGAGCTGTAGGGATTACCAGCAGCCCCTGTGGTGTGGTGGGAATATTCCTGTTTGTCAATATTCTGACCTTGGTTCGATTGCCCTCTGTGATGTTCCAAAATTAGTATTTCAGAAATGTATATCCACTCAGTTCTTTTCAGCCTTCACACAACAATGTATATCCCCTCTGTAATACCTTGATTCTCATATATTTAAGAGAAGACCCTTATTAGGGTTTCAGCAGTTCACTGGTGAAACCCTATTGTGTTTGTTCCAGTTCACTATTATTATTATTATTCCGGCAAAAAAGAGTGTTTTTTAAAAATTCCCGTGAGTTAAAATGGCTTAAAGGTCCCCAAATTTTTATAATAGTAAAGGGCCAAGGGCTGCAACTTCTGGTGCAGTGGCGTGCATGTCGGCCTTATGGTGGCGCTGTCACAAGCCTCCAAAGTCGCACTTGTTGCAAGCTCACCTCGCCCACCCATTGTAACCTAGAGTCTTGAAAATTGGTACATAGGTGTATCTCCTCATGATGAAAATTTTTGCCATCGGGACCCATAAAGTCCACCATGATGGATTTTCCGCCATTTTGGATTTCTTGAAAAACACTTAAAAATTAACTCCTCTGCCACCAAATGTCCGATCTTCACGTACTTTGATATTTGGCATCTAGGGACCAAGGTCCTCAAAATTCAAATCAACCAGGCATGTATTTGTCAAGATTCAGGTGTAGTGTGGGGTAGGAACCAGGCGCAGGCATTGCTCGCGTTCGTGGGTTTAATTGAACAAAACAAAAACAAACAACGAATGGAAATGATAACGATTAACTGAATGAAATCAAAGTGCGCAACATGCGTCTTAACAAATAACATTCAAACAGTTAATACAGCCAACACTCACCAACAAACTCGACGACAAGAAACAATGATCCACAAATGCGGGGAGCAGAGGGGAAACATTTAAACACTTACAAATGATGTGATAGGGACCTGGTGTGCAAGATTAAAGACAAGTGACACAAAACAAGTCCGGGATGTGTTCGTAAGTGATGGGAACTGAGAGTGCACAGAACGGTGGCGCTGCTGCTCACCGTACCGTGACAGTATTTCAAAAAACATGGATCCTATTGACCAATGAACAGGCGTGGTTTTGCACATATATAGACACATCTCCTACAAGGATACTGGGATAATAATTCTGCTTGGTACGTATGTTCACAAGGACCATACGGAAAAAGTGACTGCAAGGATTTTTTTTATCAACAACATGTGGCACTATTGAGGTTTTTCACATTAGCAAGATCACCATACTCACCCCGTTTGAGATACTGCCTTGAAAAGAGGTAGATAAGTCTACCTCCTCATAGGGAACATATTTGCTATTGGGACTCACTAACTTTGCTTTAAGGGTTTGGCGGCCATTTTGAATGTGTGAAAAACACTTTAAAATGATCTTCTCTGGCACCTAAGGACCGATCTTCACGTACATTCATATTTGGCATCTATGGACAATGGTCTTCAAAGGTTATATCAATCAGGCCAGTATCTTAAAAAACATGACCGACATTGACAGATGAACATGTGCAGGGGCGTGGTTTTGCACATATATAGACACATCTCCTACAAGGATAATGGGATAATAATTCTACTTGGTGCATATGTTAACAAAGATGATACGACAATAATGACTGCAAAGATTTTTTTTATCAACCACACGGTGGCGCTATTTAGGTTCCCCACATTTGCAAGGTCAATACGCTCACCATGTTTAAAATAAAATCTTGAAAAGAGGTATATAAGTCCATTTCCTCCCAAGGAACATATTTGCAATTGGGACCCATTAAGTCAGGCGTAATGGTTTTTCAGCAGTACTGAATTTGTGAAAAATGCTTCAAACGCTACTTCTGTAGCATCAAATGACAGATTTAAACCTTTTCACAAGTACATTTTAAAATATCACTGAAGACCCCTCAGCGGGATTTCTTAATGCATATTATTTCAGTATGGACGGACAATTCCAGAATTGTATACTATGACAAAAATTGCCTTCACAGCAGCCCATAAACACCATGTTGCTTATTAGATATGGAGCAGTATTCTGATTTCAACTGGTTAAAATTATGTTTTGAAACTATTTAGGGCAGTAGTACTGTTGAAGAGTGTACTAAATATTTATTGCACAACTTTCTAAGATGTTATTTTCCTGAGGCTCACTCCACTTGTCTTATCAGTAAAACATATGCTAACCAGCAGAGAAAGGTTTGTGTGTTAATAATGCTTTATTTACGTGATTATTCACTATATCACTAAAGATGGTGAAAAATAATGAATTCCGATTCTTGCATATTTAGTAATGGACAAATACGATCAGTGAAAAACACCTTTATGAAGGTTATGTTGAGCTTGTTTGGCTAATTACGGTTTACGTGCGCAGCCATTTTTGTTTTCATTCCGCTGAATTCTGGGACCAAATGTCTGCGATCAAAGATGGTTGAACAAGACGATTCACCAATCTGACCGGAAGTTCTAATCTTGATTACCTTCCTGTCTCTGAGTCACCTGTATCTGACTTTGTTTGATAAACAATCTTTAGCATACAAGTTGCAAATCCTGAAATACCACATGTGCGACAGACCAGACATAATGTAATGTTAAGTTGATCAGTCTTTTTTCTTTACGGGAAGGCAAGTAAGGTAGGTAAAACGCTCTATCTGTCATTTGCAATATAATGCAATTGAACAAAATAGTAAGATAGACAATAATTGGGAATGGGGTTGTATTTTTTAACTACGTCGGAAATTTCAGAAATGATCATTTATGACATGCTAGTTAACATTTTATGTAGCTAATAATTACAAAACCTTGACGACTTGATTAAGTTATTATTTGGTATACAAGAACATATTTTTCGAAGCTGCTACTGAGCAGAGACCTTTTTTGCTGGCCTAGGGATATCAGAATCAGAAAATTATATTTTTATAATTTAATATATATTTTCAGTAACGCTAGATGTATTTTACAAAGTTCGTTCCCATCAGTCTACTGACGGTTTCATTGCTTTTCTCTCCCTCGGTTGTGCTGTTTCCAGTGCAGCTCAGATAAATCAGAGCTTTTATCCAATCAGATTTTCTACATGTGCTGTCTCCAGGTGAAAGTCTATCCTGAGACCTATAGAATTTTGAGTGAATCCCCTCTTCTGTTGAAGCAAATGGGGAGGATGTTGTTGACTGTCATTTTCTTCAACCAATCAGATTTCGAGTTTGCCATAATGAGCCTGTCCTTTGGCACGTAGCAGCCTTCTACCTTGCCTGCGTGCACATTTTTCAGGTGGTGTGTTCTGAGAGCCAGCTACCTAACTGATATAAAACTAGTTAGGACGTAATGTAGGAACATCTAAGATTTATTTTAACTTTCTTTAGTGAGGTTTAGATTATTAGATGTAGTGCTTTGTGTTAGATTTTTTGTTTAGATTTGTACTGAGCCCTGTTGTCTTTTAACGCACAATGGAGGAGAAGAAATTGATTTTTTGGCATATTTACTGGCCAAGCCTTTTTCGAGAAAACATGGAAATTGCGAGGAACCAACCCCCCACCTTGCAGCCCTGTCTCAGTCAGGGAAAGGATTTGTGTGGCACTTTCAATCAATCAAATACGTAAAGTACACCTGGCTTCCAGCGTTGAAGGAACATTGTTATTGTGAGTACGTTCTTCTTTCTTTGGTACCTGTAATGTCCTTGATTTGGGCTTTGCGATGTCTATTTGTGTTGCTGCGTCCTGACATACTGCATAAATGGTACTGTACATCCTTGATGGTTTCATTCGCCATGTATTCATGTTTCCGTAATTAATAGTGTTGTAAGCCTCTTGTTAAATCGCTTTATTCCACTGTCACTGTGAATATGGGATGGTTACATCGAATGACAATAGCCTAATAGCCCATATAGGATTAGGCCGCCATACATGCTAGGAATATTAGCTTTGCGTACATCGTGCTGAAGTTACTAATCGCTATTGGTATGAATAAAGTGCCCCACTTTGGAAATCAAATGCCCGTCCAACACGTTTGTTTTGGTTACTGACCTATATCTACTTGACTGGTTAGCATGTTAGGACTGTAACCAGCTGGTAGTTCATTTTAACCAGCAAGGTAGTAGATAAATGTAGCTGCCATGTACAAAAGTTGTCCAGCGGCTAATGACTTTCAAGAGGGGATGATTACTTTGTCATTTAAATTACGCTATATGGGCTTAGAAAATACACTGACATGCGGATATAGGGGTGTACCGATATCGATTCTAGTTAGAAAATGTTTAGGTTCGATTTCGAACTGCGAAATTGAAGAGGAGTTTGGGATTCTGTGGTTAAGTAAACGCACGTCATTGATTGTGGCCTGCTGTTACCCAGTGAGCAATCGCTGGCGCGCCACCAGCGTTTTGCTGCTGGCGGGCCGCCGGCGGCTATATTGTCGTACAGCCAGCGAGCCACCAGCTTTTGCCGCTTTTCTCCTGATCTCAATTTGCATCAGCTAATTTGCATCTCTGGCGGCTTTCCACCAGCGGCCCGACTGCGTTACGCTGGCAGGTAGCCGCCGAAGAGAGGGCGTGCGTTGTGACCTGCTGTGCCTATAAATCTGCTTGTGTGTAGAATCGCCATTTTCTTCCAGCAGAAGCACATCTTCCAACAGAAGCGTTTTATACTGAATCTACCATCTACTGTTTCGCCCTTGTGACCTCATGTAAGTACCGCTTATTGTATGGTTTTACCTGATTGTGTTTTTGTTGGTGCTTTCTAGTTTGCTAAATGTAGTTCAATGAAGAATCGATTGCCTGTTTATTTTGCAATCTAAACATTTCGCTAACGTTAGCTATATAAGCAATATTGGTTACTCTGTTAGTGACGTCATCGCTACCATTCATATTGGAAAGGGCTGGTGAACAAATCCAAGGAAAGCAGCTGTTTTTGGGGATAAAATGCACTATGATCTTTAGATTTTTTTAACCGATTTCAACCCTCGACTTTAAAACTACTATTTTTAATTAGTTGGTTGAGAAATGTTTTAAATGGTATAGTGTGTTTGTCCCCATAAATTTACTACTTCTACACACAGCCATAATGTATGTTTGATGACATTATTAACACATTTGTTTTTATACAGATATAGGACCGTCTAGTGATGTCGAGTTACTGGAGTAAAAGGAGGAGAATATTAAAGAGTGCTCAAAAGGACTTACAGGAATTAGCAGCTGCTTATGCTGCTTTGTCAGGTGCTGTTCCAAACGACTCCCCTAGTGTGAACACTGACAATAGATTTGAAAAGAATATTGAATCAATGGATGGGCAAACAACAGCTCCTGTGGCACAGGCAACGACTGACCATGTAGGATGTGAGTCCTGTACTGACATTCCAAGCACTGAAGAAGACAGTGAAGATGAAGAGGAGGACTTGAGGACCAAATTGGCAGAATAGGCAGTTGACAACAGAATAACCCACAATGCACTCTCCCAACTTCTCAAGATTCTCGTCAAGGACCACCCAGGCCTGCCTAAACACCCAAGAACCCTTGTCAAGACAAAGACTGAAGTGAAAATAATTAAACTCTCGGGTGGCACATACCACCACTCTGGAATTGAACATGGAATACTCAACCAAATGTTAGAACTTGAAGACTTGCAGTCATTGAAGTCAGTATCAGTCCAAATCAACGTGGATGGCCTCCCACTTTACAAAAGTTCAAACGCCCAGTTTTGGCCAATCCTTGGACTGATAGAAAAACACAAGGGAACTGTCCAGCAAAACAAGCTCCCGTTTCTTATTGGGATTTACTTTGGGAACAAGAAGCCTAACAGTCTCCAGTTTTTGGATCCCTTTGTTGCAGAGGCACAGCGACTGCAACATGAAGGAATTGAGTTTGAAGGGACATGGCTGCCTTTCAAGATATCTGCTTTCATCTGTGACACCCCAGCGCGTGCACTTGTGAAAAGCGTAAAGGGCCACAGTGGATACTATGGATGTGATAAGTGCACTCAACGAGGGGAGTACTATCTGAACAGAATGACTTTCCCTCAAACGGATGCAATCCTGAGATCTGACAATGCAGTCCCAGATGATCTCTCTGAAGACAGCCATCTGTGTGGAGAAACACCACTTGCTTTGCTGGAGGTTGGCATGGTGTCACAGTTTCCACTAGATTACATGCATCTGGTATGCCTAGGAGTGACCAGGAAGTTGTTGCATCTGTGGCTAAAGGGACCGCTGGCTAGATTGGCAACCTCTGTAGTAAAGGAGATATCCCAGGTTCTTTTGACCCTCAGAGCTCATGTTCCATGTGAATTTAACAGAAAGCCAAGGCCAATGGATGAAGTTGAGCACTGGAAAGCTACTGAATTCAGACAGTTCCTTCTCTACACTGGACCAGTCAGCCTGAATGGGCTTGTATCAACTGCACTGTACAACAATTTCATGCTTCTAGCAGTTGCCATGACTATTCTGTTGAGTGTGTCCCTGTGACTATGCCCACAGCCTCTTGGTTGTTTTTGTTGACCACTGCAGCAAACTTTATGGACAAAAACAACTGTCGTACAACATGCATGGATTGGTGCACATCAGCCAAGAAGCCAAGTTGTATGGCCCCCTCGACAACATCTCTTGTTTCTCTTTTGAGAACTTTCTTGGTCAAATGAAAAGGCTTATACGCAAGCCTAATCACCCACTGGAGCAGGTTGTTCGGCGGCTATCAGAGAAAAAACAACACAGACCCAACACCTCTAAAACAAGGTCTCTGAGGGAGCACAACAACGGACCACTCGTTAATGGACTAGCAGTGGCACAGCAATTTGAGGAGTTTTACTTTGAAAACTTCATTGTAAAAAGGTCAGAAGGAGACAACTGTGTCTTGCTGCAAAGCATGGACATTGCTGTTGTGCAGAATGTGGTCACTGATGAAGTTGGCAACACATTCATAATCTACAAGAGGTTCAGAAAAAGAAGAGATTTTTTCACATATCCATTGCTGTCTTCAAAGATTGACATTTTTCACCTTTCTGAATTATCAGATCACCTTCACTTCACCAACACTACTGATGTGCTGAAGAAGTACACTATTCTTCCTAGCCAGGATGGATATGATGGCTTTCCGTTGAGCCACTTGTAGTTTTGGACATCATCCTTGTAGGTTCCAGAATGCAGCTACTAGACTGTTGACTGATACCTGAATTTGGAACCACATCTAATGTATCCCTTTTATTTGTATTCACTTTATTTTAATATTGATAAATCTTAGTGTACAGCATTTTGTTCAACACTGGTAGTTTATGAACAAATTAGACTTATTTATGCACAATTGCTTGTGTAAAGGAGTAGAAAATGGCCTCTGAATGTAAAACAGACACCCCCTCCTATTTTGCATTAGCTAGCATTTTCAGATGTTCACACCCTCGCAAGTAAGCCCCACACACCCACAAGCAGATCACCACTGGGCCAGGCACTTCACACATGTATTGACATTTTTTGTCAATACAAATGTCACACATGCCTGACATTTTTTGTTCTACTACACACACACACACACACAGGTTAGAAAAAGCCATCTCACCCCTTTGACCTACCTAATTAGTTTTTTGAACTAAGGTTTCATGGGGAACAGTTCTTTACTGTTTAAAAACCGCTGTGTCTGTAGATGGCGCTGTAGCGAATGTGATTTGCACACGATGTTACCCAAAACAAGGGAAGGGCCATCTTAGTTCACAAAGACAAGAACGTTAGCTAGCTAGTAAAAGCCGGATCATTTTAGAGACTTGGTAAAATGAACGACTGTTTCAAATAGTGTAAGGTATAAGGTATATGCTCCGAATTGGACAATACAAAATGTGGATTATGACATTCATGAGAAGTTTTACTAAACTTTGATGGAGTCCCGAAACAGAAGATCAAGAATTTTTTCCACATCCGAGAGAAAATTATTGAACGCGGAGTCACGCGGATAGCTACAGGTGAGTTCAGTTTTTCGTTATCACAAATTACTAACGTTGTGTTGTTAGGCTACTGAGTAAGAACATCATGACTGCTTTGTATTAAAAAATGACTGTTCAAAATATTCTATAAAAATTTGAATTCTTTAGTCAAAGTCACTGGTAGCTGCCCAGAAGTTCTAAACCAAAGGCGGGAAATGTAGTTGTAGTTGGCGTGGTGAATAACGTGAATAAAACCAGCTTTGGCCTGTGATTCCATACCTAACCCTTGTGTTTCTTTGTATCTCAACAAGTTCGGTAGCGTACTATTTTGTATTTCTTCGTTTATCCTCAAGTTTGGATTTTTGTGCTTTTTCGTCTATCAAGAGTTGAACAGCTACGGTAACGTTATCTAACTAGCTGAATCGTGTTTCTTTGTGTAACGTTATCCTGGTTACAATTCAGTTTCTGGGGTGCCTCGTGTGCATCTTTGTGTACCCACATTGCTACGTAGCTAGCCTGCATGTTATGCTGCTGTAACAGTTGCAACTAGGGATGAAACGGTTACCGGTTTCACTATTAACCACAGTGAAATTCTGGACGGTTAGTATTACACTTACAGTTTCAAATTTGAATGATCTTTTAAACCGCTTTTGATTACTGTGGTTTGAAAAACAAGGCAAATGTCCAGTATCAACCGTAGCGTGCAATGTGGGTTTTGTTTTTGGTGAAAACATGGCGGTAGGCAGATTTTTCAGCCAACCAAATCTGAAGTGGTCTTAGTTTAGGGTTTACGAGATCGCTGTGGAAAACTTAATGAACATGGTCACACACATTAACAAAACGCTTAAAAAACGTGAGATTTTCACAATAATTTTTTGGATAGGTTAATTGTTTTCTATTATAACAATATTGGATGTACTATCAGTGCTGTTCATATGATTTGTTTACATACTTCTAGTTATTTTAACATGGTTTCAGCTGTAGTTGCCTTTTTTTCTAAACATCTTTTCTAAACATTGCTTTCAGATCATGGCGTTTTCTGTTGTTTTATTCCCGGAGGAGGATGACTGTGTGGCAGAAGTTCCACACCTGTGGCTGAAAGGGGGACTTCGCTACTTGCCACCACACAACATCACTAGCAGGAAGTCTTTCAGCCATGAAAAGTTTGCAAGAGCTTGTTCACCACCCGAAGACACTTGGGAGGCTGTCCCTTACAAACTCATCAAACATGCAGGGTAATTTTGAAAATGTTTTGAAAAATAATTTGAATATGTGCTTTGCATGATAAATGCTTATAAAACCTTCATTTTTTCCTAGATACATGGGAGACCGCCGTGTGTATCGCCAGAGGTGCGAGAATGGTTCCAGCGTGGAAACAACAGATGACGAGGCAACAAAAAAGAGGAGGCGGCACGCTAATCCCAAATACAAACCTGTGCATTTGCAATTTGGGGAGAGCGACGACGAGGTTCTACCTCAAACCCCATCTCATCTGGATGTCCCCCCAGTTTGCTGGGCCCCTACCACCCCAAGGATGCCCATCTACACCACAAAACCCTGTGGATTGCAGCCCTGGAGGTATGTGAATTACAGGTTGATCTGGTAATTGCTGTTTACATGGTTTCACTCTTTTAACCTATTAAACGGTTGTTTCTTTTTAGGATGGAGCAAGCACAGCACTCCATGGCACCAGAGGGCTACTCCACAGTACCGTGTGGAGGACTCCTACAAAGGTGTGTGTGGGTTGATTCACTTAACCAAGACGCTTAACTTATGTTAATAAAGCATCTGGCTTTCAATTTTTTTTGTCAATTTCTATTTTTAAGGGCAAGAAGGCAGAGCGTGGCGAAGTTTTAGCTCTGCAAATGAAGGTAAGAATTAACATTTTGGCGGCCACTGCAATTTATTGAGTTTTGAGGAGTGTAAAATAACTAGATATTTTGGATTGAACAATTAACTGTCTGTCTGATGGAAGAGAATGTTAAGCTGAGGGCACAGCTGGCTCTACAATCAGGTAAAAACCAAACTATAGTTACGCTAGCATCTTGTTCTCACAAAACTGCATTTGTCTGAATGTGTGGCCTTTACTAAAATGCAATACTGTACTGCCTTTCTGAAATTACATGTATAAAGCAGTTGTTTATTTCACTAAACTATTGACCTTCATTGTGCTTTTTAGCATCCGATGAACGTCTGACTGCAGAGAATGTCGAGCTGAGGGAACAGCTGGCTCTTCAATCAGGTAAAAACAAGACTGGTTGCACTAGCATGTTGTCTTCATAAAACATTTAATTTGTCTTGAATGTCGTGCAATTTGTCACTGGTATGTGACTGTGATTGACTGCTTTTTTGTAGGTCCATCTCATTCACTTCATTTGCGCCACATGGGCGCAATGAGTGAAGAACTGCACGAACTGTCAACAAGATGGCCACAGTGCTTGCTTATGTCGAACCAAATGGCTGGGTGGGGGAGTTGTCGTTCCCCACTGTTCAGGGTATACAGCTCCCCTTGGACAACTTGGAAGACTTGTGGCAGTTTGACTCACAGCTGAGACAAGACACAGACATTCAGGACAGACTGGTAAGCAGTTTTCTTTTCATAAAAAAAATTGAACAAACTTAGGTGTTATATAAAGTGATAAGAAACATTTTATGAGCTGTCAAGTGAAAAACATTTTAATTCTTCTGTAGGTTCGGAGTTTGGCTGTTAAAGCTGGCAGGGAGCTGAAGTACACGGTGTGGCGGATGCTACCGTGTACAATTACAAATGCCCTCGCCCTCTTGATCACCTGGACTGGAGCTGGGAACAAGGCCAG
Source organism: Esox masquinongy (assembly GCA_016801175.1). Lineage (NCBI taxonomy): Eukaryota > Metazoa > Chordata > Actinopteri > Esociformes > Esocidae > Esox > Esox masquinongy. The sequence goes on from JACXGI010006485.1 coordinate 27,118, forward strand.
CTTTAAGGACCTTTTCCTCAGGACTGTTCTTCAAAGTAAGTTATTTTGTACCTGGATATTAGATTCTTGTGGTTAATTTATTATGAATTTTTCTCTAAATCATGTCGGACACTAAGTACTATCTGATTATTCTATTATAGGAGCCATAAGGAAGAATCCTTCCACCCAGGATGCCACTGATGAGGCTGTCCAGAACCAGGTCACCAGATACCTGAAAGGGGCAGCAGACCGTGCAGGTGGGAGAAGGCGTCGCTGCGGTACAGGGGACCTGCCGTGAATGAGTGACCAACCAATGATCACATTATCCACCTGATATATTTAAAGCTGTGTGAATGTTCTTAATATGCCACCATTCTTATTGCACTGATGTATCTATAATAGTCAATACCTCTATTGATTGCTGCTAGGTAACACCTGTATATTACTGCCATACTTCCCATATTTAAATGTTCAATAATTCTATCCAGATTGCTGCTTTATCAAAATACTACCCAGATTGCAGCTAGTTTACAGTACTTGTTTTTATTGCTGCTAGTGTACAGTTATGTATATTGTTTTGTTTTATTATTATTTTGTCTAGCTATATTTTTGCTTATACTCTTAACTCTAACTAGGTAGTTTGTTGGGTGCCATGTCATAAGAATATCATTGTGCAGGTTAACACCACAACGCTTGGTTTCTTGCCCTTGTTTATTTTGTATTTAATTGTTTATTTTGTAATTTTTCACATTGAAATACTGTGATTTTTCGATATTTGTTGAAGAATATATTGTATATTGCACATGTTTACTTGCACTGGTTTTTTATATGCTTACTGTATACATGCATGTTTTTGTATGCATCTTGCACAAGTTTAAATAAATAGTTTAGATTTAATTCAGTTCATTGTCATTATTATAAAGGATTATTATAAATAAAACCTAATATTGGGGCGTGAGGCATCCAGCTGGGTTTAGTGCATAAAAGTGGTGAGCCGCTGATCAGGGTATTGTTAGAAGACATTGTAATGAAAGCGGCCCACCGGCGGACTGACTGCGACGCGCGCTATAAAAAAAAGCGGCTGCCGGCCGCAGCGGCAAAAAGCTGGTGGGCCACCGGTGGCCCACTGGCGTGTTGCTTGCTGGGTACCACCTCCAGGATATCCATGCAAATGATCGTGTACGGTTCATGTACTGGAGTTGGCATTAAACGAATTGCACTAATAAATCCATTCAATACAACTATACCGCTCTATACTTGCAGGCCTATTTTTATTAAACTTCGGTAGCAACAGTAACACTCTACATTAGAGATTAGTCAGCAACAATAACACTTCTGATTTTCACATGTTGCCATCAAAATAAAGGTCTTTGGTGTGTCTATAATTTGTGTTGTGTAGGCTAACTTTTCAAAGGAAAAACTATGTGGGGGAAATGATAAATGAAACAAAATTACAATTTCAATAATACATTATATAGGTTAAAGAATATTATAAGGTGGAGCACACTGATAAATGGTTAGAGCTTATGTAAGCTAATGTAGGGAACATGATCTAATATAAAAAAAATCCTATTTTTATTTTTTTGTTTTTAATTTGCTTGTGCTCGTTTGTTTTGGAGCTTGATTGTGTAATACATCCAACCACACTAGAGGTGTTCACACGGCACTTTAGCCTAGGGCTAAGAGCATCCTAAGCCCTGGGCTAAGTGCTTCCTAAGCCCAGGGCTAAGCAAGTGTTCACACTTGCATATTTTGAAGTGGGAAAGCACCACCCTTAGCCTAGGGCTAGCCAGCCATGCTCTGGAGCAGGGTTCGCCCCAACTTTTCAGGGCTAGCCCTAGAAAAAACGGTTAAAAAATAACCAGTGTGAAACGGGGTCAAGAACAAAACCATAGAATGTTTATTGATCACAAAACCTGCCCTTTCACTTAAAACGTCATCTTTCTGGATGTACCGCCGCCTATGCTTTTTTTGCCACAAAGTGTGCGAAGTGTTGTAAATATAATTTTTTGTTATAGGCATATTATATATGTGCTGAAAGCTTAGAATCTTAGAATCTAAATGCAGTATACAATTTAAAGTAGCTATTACGGCGACTAACTCCTATGCAAGTGTTTGAGTATAGTCAACATCCACACAACACTTTTTCTAAGGCACCAGGGTTGCTAGTTTCGGGTCTGACGGTAAATTTTGTACTTACAATGAGCCGTCTTCTTCTGATTTCTTATCTTGATGGTCCCAGAGATATAGCAAAGCATCGTTTTGTTTGATAAAATCTGTTTTTAGAATCGAAAATGATTCATGTTCATGATTCACAGCGAAATCCAACTTGATCAACTCGGAGCAAAACTATTCATGATATTCAAACCCTTAATAGGTTTTAACACAGCAATAATTGGTATTTCTGAAAAGAAGAGTCTCTAGCATGTAACCAGACATAGTTTATCCTTCTATGTTGTCTAAATGCTTCACACCACATCCGCAAAGACATGCAGTCTGGCACCGATTACGCACAAGCTCATGTCTTTGATAGCATGTGTCTTCCTCAAATGACGACCAATGGCTTTGAAACAAGCTAAGTTGAGAGCACACAAGCCACACTTTACGGCAATTGTTGAACGATCACCGCCGGACTTACACACAGGACAAACCAACAGTGCGCACCACCGCAACCAAATCTTCAACCAAACTTGACTATTGTGCAAGACGCATAGCTCTCGCTGCTCACGAAACCATACTCGGCATTTAAAGTTTAAATGGCTACTCCTAAGTGGAAACGCAACATAGGAGGCCAATTTGGACTAGATTTTTGGAGGAAATCATGGACTGTGAGTCAAGCAACTTGGTGAGTATAAGATAGATTACCCAAGACTTACAATATGTTGCATTAGCATGTTAGGTTATGTTAGGCTATGTCATATAGTTTCTGAGTGTCTTACTGCCAATTGGGTCACGTGTCATTATAGTAGATTTCAGTTCATAATGTGCTTATATGTAACCAATTGTCTATGTGATTTGGCTATGACATGTTGTGGCTGTTTCTTATGGCCTATTCATCCCCATATTTCTCCCTGAATCCCCAACAGTGATTCAGTAGGTCCCTCTGGCTCTTGACCCCCACCCCACTGTGACGTCATCATCTGGCTGGCCATTTCAGAGCTTTCCCAGAAGTCGATAAGTCTCCCCCTTCTTTCTCCTATTCCCTTCTACTCTTTTCCTTTCTACTCCTGCCAACTATTTGCTTACCACTGAGAAAAGACAGCACAGAAAGACACGGCTGTGGGACTTGCAATCATTAGAACATATGGTGTTAGATCACCACATATGATGCAAACACCACATATGATGTTAGATCACCACATGTGATGCAAACACCACATATGATGTTAGATCACCACATATGATGCAAACATCACATATGATGTTAGATCACCACATGTGATGCAAACACCACATATGATGTTAGATCACCACATGTGATGCAAACACCACATATGATGTTAGATCACCACATATGATGCAAACATCACATATGATGTTAGATCACCACATGTGATGCAAACACCACATATGATGTTAGATCACCACATATGATGCAAACACCACATATGATGCAAACACCACATATGATGTTAGATCACCACATATGATGCAAACATCACATATGATGTAAGATCACCACATATGATGCAAGCACCACATATGATGTTAGATCATTGGATCCGCCTCCTTGTTGCACCTCCTGTCAGTACCTTTATGAAGGGAAGCTAATTTTCCATCATGTATAACTTTGCTGGGAGTGTAACCCTTATTTTGAATCACCTTTGCACTGTTGTATGTTCTGTGTAGGTATGAACTTGAAAATTCATAATGTATCGAAAGTGTCCAGTTTGGCACAAAGTGGCCAATCTGTAAAGGACACTTTGGCCTTGCTTTGCAAATGAGTAAGTAGATCACTGAGTTTTATATCAAATGGCCTGAGACTCTACCCAGACCCTGCTGACATCTAGTGGATCAAGTGGAAAATGCCTCCAGATTCCTAATCCATGTTTAGCCTTCCCCACTGCAATTCAAACATGATGAGGGAACATGCGTTTTTTTTTACAAAAAACGCATGTTTTTGGTTTGTTTAATCTTCTGCCAAATCTATTGTGTTATACTTTCCTGCATTAATTTATAATTCCCGCAAACTACAGTGTCTCCTTTCAAATGGAACCAAAAATATATTTCTACTATACTCAGGTCATGAGCTACAAGCATTTAGATTTGGGTACATCATTTTAGGCGGAAATTGACTTTTTTGCCTGTTGACTAACAGGTTAATTTACATACGCTGGTGACGCGCACCATTACCAACAGCCTCGTCTGTTTTGGTCTTTTCACTCTGCAAAGTTTTGTCGTATCATTATACCTGCTAAATCTTAGCGAAGTAGTTATTGCAGCTTGCTTTGGATGTAAATCCAGCAAATATTTTTAAAGAATTAAGGTTGACTAACGTGTTTCTCTTTCTTTGCGTGGTTTTGACAAAGTTGTTCAAGCAAATACCGACAGGGTGGGCATCTTGATCAGTCGATCATGGTAGCGTAACATTGATAATGTGTCAGCGATGTAGGCTACTGTAACATTATTCGCATGCCAGAGAGAATGAAACATTTGCAGCTTATCATAGAATGTAAAATGGTATTGTGTCGTATTTGTCCGTTAGCCCAGGGCTTAGGAACACAAGTGTGAATCCTTACCCTAGGGTTAAGCCTTAGCCCAGGGTTGACAAACTCTTGTGTGAACACAGGCTAAGCTAACCCGGGGCCAGTCTTAGCCTGGGACAATGCAGTGTGTAAAGGCCTTATTTTCCATCCTCCCACTGTAATGTACACGGGATACTTTTTGCGGAAAAACTCTTCAGTACCGCTGTGAATGTATTGTCCGAAATACTCAGGAGAGTTTGTTAGATTATGAATGTAATGTGAAATCATGGGGCACTGTGCTACATCCAGCAAAACAATATATTGTTGTCCCTCTTTAACCCCAAATGCCACACACTATATTGTACATGGAATTCATATTGCCTCATTAGTTAGCAACTAGTGGCTTTTTTTAGGTGTCTGGCTAGTTACTCCATCTAAAATTATTCTGATGACGTGAACAATATAACAGACAGTTTAGCTATTAATAATTTGCCTTTTAGATATGGTGTTATGTTTTCCAGCCTCAGTAGCTAATCTATGCTCAGTAGCTAATTAATCCACTGTTTTTATTTGTACAATGACTTGCTACTATAGGCAAATATTTAGTGGAATGCAACATTGCCATTATTTCACAAAAAAAAAAAAACTACCTAGCCCTTATGCCACCCTCGGACATTTTTGTCCTTTTTTCTCTTTTTTTTTTGATTTGGTGATCATTTTGTCTGTGTTGCAGCTAGTGGCATGAATTTTTGGGAGAACTCTTATTTTTAGTTACATATTTGAAATCCAATGTCTTTAACTCTTACATGTCTTTCATTCTCTGTTGATGAATTTTGCACCCTTTGGACACCTTCGAGGACAAAAATGTCCTCGTACAATAAACAAATATAAAATTTTCATACATTAATATTTTCTTCCACATTTTTTTCATAAATCTCTTAAACAACTTCAAACTTGCTCAAAACTACCAAACATTCAATCATTTGCAGGATTTTAACTCTTTAAATGCCAGTTTGATTGTTTGAATTACTTCAATATTTATTACAAATATCATTAAAAATGTAATATTTTCCATATAATAAATAGTAGGGGCATGGGGCTTTGGTGATGATTAGAGTCTTGGATATGTCAAAGATTAGCAAACAAATTTATTTGATTGCATTAATATTTTTTATGAAGTGCCAGATACTCCCTCTGGACACCTTCGTGGACAAAAATGTCCCATTGACTTCCATTAAAACCAGATTTTCTTATCTCACTGCCATTACAGTATAAAACCATGCATTCTGTAATGTAATCATTTCATTTGGAAGAAAAGTAGTGATATTTGACATTTTTACTGTTATCTACCAGATTCAACCATTTTCCCATTATAGGCCGATGGATGAAATTCTTGTATTTTTGCCAGTTATATTATGTAGCCATGTGACTACCAAGGGGCCCCGAGAGAGAGAGAGAGAGAGCGAGAAAGAGAGAGAGAGTGTGTGTGTGTAGGAGTTCAAGTGGCTCTATAGTTAGAGTAAAATGTAAATTGTAAAGTTCTGTTTGATTCACAATTAAGCCAAATGTTGTTGTGTCCTAGGGCAAGGCACTCCACCCTAATTTACTCCAGAAAAATGTACCTGTACTTATTGTAAGTCGCTCTGGAGAAGAGCATATGCTAAATGACTAAAATGTTTAGTTGTACATATTTTTTATATTAATCAATTTGATTGATTACATTATCAATTTGATTTGTCTGTAAACACATTGTTATTTTTATTTACAATTTTCAAAGTGGAGTAAAACAAAAATGGAAACTTGCTAAATTAGCAAAAAAATGATTTGACATAACTACTCAATTCTGGTAATGGTGTGATTGTTATTAATGTACAGAAGTAACTTCTCTAATTTATTACCTACATTATCTAGCTCGGCTAGTTTTAATGTTATTTTTAACTTAACCTTTCAAATAGTAATTTCCATTTTCTATGTGTAGCTTAGAAAAATTAAGCTTTTCACTATATAAGATGCCTGTGAGTGTGACATTCATCTACTATCTTCTTTTATTACACTGATGCTAAGAATGTTTTGTTGTAATCTAAGCTATTCCGCAATTGACAATGTGTGTCATTAGGGTTTCAACAGAATGCCAAAATCTTATTATGTTTGTTCCAGTTCACTAATATTATTCTTCTGGCAAAAAACTGTCCTTTTTGCAAATTAAAATGGTGTAAAGGTACCCAAATTAATATAGTAAAGCATCAAGAAACACAACTTCTGGTGCAGTGGACATGCAAATCAGCCTCATGGTGGCGCAAGCCTGTAAAGTTGGACTTTTTGAAAGTTCACCACACCCATCCCTTTTGACCTAGTTTTGGAAATCAGTCCATAGGTCTATGTCCTCACTATGAACATTTTTTGCCACTGAGACCCAAAAAATTGCCATCATGGATTTTCAGCCATCTTAGTTATTTTGAAAAACACTTAAAACACTACTCATATGGCAGCAAATGACCAATCTTGATGTAGTTTGACATTTGGCATCTATGTATGAAGATCTTCAAGTGTTGTATGAACCAGACCAGTATGCAAAAAACTACATGAGGTCACCATTGGACAGGAAAAAACTTCCTTCCAACATTGGGTTAATGTTTGTACATGTGTCCAGTTTGTCTTTTACCCTACATACCATATTGCATAATTTTCATGCTAACAAAATGCTGAAACCAGCTAAATGCTGCTTGCAGCTTTAATTGAAGCTTGAAATGTAAAGACAATTGCTTAGTTACAGTAACATATACATTCCAAGGGGCTTTAAAGTTTCCTTTTGTCATTACTTGGTCCCCTTAATCGCTGCTTGCAGCTATATTTATTATTCTTCTTCTCCAGGGCCATTTTCAGAGGTCCATAGCTCGGTCCCCTCTGGTTCAAAACGCTCCAAACTTTGCCTGATTGTAGACGGCCAAGGTCCGAAGGACCTTTTATGTCGCTAATACTTACAAAACATTGACGACTTGGTAAAGTTATTATTTGGTATACAAGAAGATATTTTTCGAACCTACTGCCGACCAGAGGCTTTTTTTGCTGGCCTAGTGATGTCAGAATCAGAAAATTATATTTTTATAATTTAATATATATTTTCATTACAACTAGATATATTTTACAAAGTTCGTTCCCATCAGTCTACTGACGTAGATTAATTGCTTTTCTCTCCCTCGGTTGTGCTGTTTCCAGTGGAGCTCAGATAAATCAGAGCTTTTATCCAACCAGATTTTCCACATGTGCAGTCTCTGGGTGAAAATCTATCCTGAGACCTGTAGAATATCCTGTGAATCCCATCTTCTTTTGAAGCAAATGGGGAGGAGGTTGTTGATTGCCATATTCTTCAACCAATCAGATTTTCGAGTTTGCCATAATGAGCCTATTCTTTGGCACGTAGCAGCCTTCTCGCTTGCCTAGTTGCCTACGTGAGCATTTTTCAGGTGGTGTGATCGGACAGCCAGCTACCTAACTGAGGTAAAACTAGTTAGGATGTAATGTAGGAACATCTAAGATGTATTTTAACTTTCTTTTGTGAGATTGAGATTTTTTAGATGTAGTGCTTTCCAGTGGCGTCGTTAGGCCTGGATCTTTTATGAACAACCCCGGATCTCAAATTCACCAAAAAAAAAAATAATAAAGAAATAGCCCCCGATCTATTCATCTATAATTCCGATTGCGCATAATGATATTGTAGACGTGTAGGCCGCTTGCGTGTACATTGTAATTTTCCGCATGTACATTCAAAACCCTGTCCCAGAGGGTGGTCGGCTAAGCCCCGAATGTATTGTGATCCTAGCGATACCTCTGGTGCTTTCAGTTAGATTTTTTGTTTAGATTTGTACTGAGCCCTGTTGTCTTTTTAACGCACAATGGAGGAGAAGAAATGCATTTGGTGGCGTATTTACTGGCAAAGCCTTTTTCAAGAAAACATGGAAAATGTGAGGAGGGGTCGACCAAACCCCCAACTAGCAACCGTTCAGGGTAAGGATGTAGTAGATGCAGTGCTTTCTGTTAGATTTTTTGTTTAGATTTGTAGTGAGGCCTGTTGTTTCTTAACGCACAACGGAGGAGAAGAAATGGATTAGGTGGCGGATTTACTGGCAACGCCTTTTTTGAGAAAAGCTGGAAATTGCGAGGAACCAACCGCCAACCTAGCAGCCCTGTCCCAGAGAAGGAAAGGATTTGTGTGGCACTTTCAATCGATCGAGTATGAAAAGTACACCTGGCTTACTACATCTAAGGAACATTGTTTTTGTTAGTACGTTCTTATTTCTTTGGTACCTGTAATGTCATTGATTTGGGCTTCGCCATGTCTATTTGTGTTGCTGCATCCTGTCATACTGCATAATGGTACTGTACATCCTTAATGGTTTCGCCATGTATTCATGTTTCTGTAATTACTAGTGTTGTAAGCCTCTGGTTAAATCATTTTATTCTACTGTCACTGTGAACATGGGATGGTTACGTCGAATGACAATAGTCTAAAAGCCCATAGGATTAGGCAGCCATACATGCTAGAGTTATTAGCTTTGAGTCCATCGTGCTGAAGTTACTAATCGTTATTGGTAAGTAGGATGAAATGCCCCACTTTGGAAATCAAATGCCCGTCCAACACATTTGTTTTGGTTACTGACCTGTATCTACTTGACAGATAGACAAGTTAGGACTGTAACTAGCTAATAGTTCCTTTAAACCAGCAAGGTAGTAGATAAATGTAGCTGCCATGTACAAAAGTTGTCCAGGGGCTAATGACTTTCAAGGGGGGAGGATTTGTTTGTCATTTAAATTAAGTCAAGAACAAAACCATAGAACGTGTATTCTCCGATCATAAAACCTGCCCTTTCACCTAATTTACATACGCTTGTAACGCGCTCCGTCTGTTTTGGTCCTTTCACTCCGCAAAGTTTTATCATTTCATTATACCTACTAAATCTTAGCGAAGTAGTTATTTCAGCTTGCTTTGGATGTAAGTCCAGCAAATATGTTGAAAGAATGAGAATTGACTAACTTTTTTCTCTTTCTTCACACGTGTGAATCCTTAGCCTAGGGTTAAGCCTCTGCCCAGGGTTTACAAACTCTTCTGTGAACACAGGCTAAGCTAACCCAGGGCCAGTCTTAGCTTGGGACAATGCAGTGTGTAGAGGCCTTATATTTTCCATCCCCCCACTGTAATGTACAAGGGATACTTTTTGTGGAAAAACTATTCAATACCGCAGTGAATGTATTGAACGAATTACTCAGGAATATAATGTGAAATCATGGGGCACTGTGCTACATCCAGCAAAAAAGTTGTCTCCCTCTTCAACCCCCAATGCAACACACTTTACTGTACATGGAATTCATATTGCCTCATTAGTTAGCAGCTTGTGGCTTTTATTAGGAATCTGGCTAGTCACTCCATCTAAAATTGTGATGACATGAACATTGTAACAGACAGTTTAGCTATTAATAATTTGCCTTTTAGATATGGTGTTATATTTTCCAGCCTCAGTAACTAATTTATGCTCAGTAGCTAATTAATCCACTGTTTTTATTTGTACAATGACTTGCTACTATAGGCAAATATTAAGTGGAATGCAATGTTGCCAAGATTATTTCATTAAAAAAACTACCTAGCAGAGTCAAAAAATGGCTAACATTAGCAATAAATGCTATCGACATTAGCTAGCTAGTAACTTTAGTTAATGAAAATATATACATGAACAATATAACATATGGTTTAGCTAATAATAATTTGATCATTTCAAGATGGTGTCATGCTTTCAAGCCTTAGTAGCTAATCTATGCTCATGCTACTTCTCTGTCTTCATTTGTACAATGACTTGCTAATATAAGCAAATGTTTAGTGGAATGCAATGTTGCCATGATTATTTTAATCAAAAATAAATGCTAGAAGATTCTCAGTCTTAACTAGCATTAACATGAACTACCTTAAATCATTCTGGTGACAGGGATATTATAACCAATGATTTAGCTATTAAAAATGTGCCTTTGGTAGAGAGGGTGTTATGTGTTTAAGCCTCAGTAGATAATCCATTCTCAGTACTTAAGTAATTTCTCGGTTTTCCTTGGTTTCTACAGCTCCTCTTCTAACTCAGGGTGAAACTTATCAATTGTTCCTTTAAATTGTAGACATGGCAGTTAAATTAAAATGATATCTGAGTTGTAATTTAACAACAACACATGGGTACATAGGCTATATGCCCATGCCCTACCAATGTCAACATATTTTTACAGTAAGAATAGGGAGGGCATTTTCCAAATAAATTGAAAATCTGGAAAGTTATTGGTTTTATTGTTGTCACCTGCAATACTCTTTTGATCATCAAAATTAAACAATTCTAAAAGAAGTAGTTTGCTCAATCATTGATGTTAATACACATACTTCAGTAAACATACCTTTGGAAATTATAATGATTATCTCTTCTGACCCCATTATTATCGTACAACAAGCAAAAGGTGAATTCATTCATATTCTCTGTGCTGGGGAAGACTGATAAACATCCATTCAGTTATATTTACCATACAATTAGGCTACATTTATTACATTCTGAAAATTTCAAGCAACTACCTAGTTACATGTTTTGGTGCTTGAGGTATTATACTGCCCTGATAGTATCAGACATTTGATGTTTCCATATATATCTGATTCTGAATATTGTATTATAATACCATTTGTGGTAAATGTCCTGAAAACTATTGCAATGTACCATGCAAGTACATTCAGTTTGGCTAAACTGTGGAAGCATTATAGCCATAACACAACATCTGTTCTTTGTCACTCAGTGAGATTACATTTGGTACACATGATCGGGGTTGTGATTTTACTTAGTGTGAATGATGTTTCAAGTTGGCCACATGGGCGCACTATAGGAAAGGAGAGAAACACAGATGTCGTATTGCTTGCTATGGATATAAGTTTAAAATAAATTGCAATCTGGCTAGTTGTAGCTTCAATGCTGAAACCCACTAAATGCTGCTTGCAACTTGAATATACTGTTATTGTTTTCCAAAGAGACGAATCAGCCATGGAGTGATTGGAGTCACTGTTTTCGTTATAAGTAGGCTGTATAGTGTTATGGAAATTCTTTAATTAATGTATTGTTATTGATTAAAGTATTGATTCCCCATGTTTAGATAAGAAAAGGAATGTCGGTTATGCTGTGGGAAAGGAAGTTTGAGGTGTCGAGGTAAACGTAAATCTTCAGCAGGATGGTGATAGATACAGATCAATGGGTTTTAGGACAGGATAGAGGAAGATACACAACAGGGGGTAGGATGCATAAGGAACATATGTTGTTTTTATGGTACGACCATGCAGATTCTTACCCCCACCCATTTCTCTATAAATATTGAATGTACTTCTAAATGTTTTAGAGATTATCCACCGTTACTTGGTAACCTGTGTACTCTCTCCTTGCAAGAATAAACTGTTTATTGTGCAACTGAGTTTTCCTCTGTCTTACCTACCATTTTCGTAAATTGTTTGGACTTTAGAAATTCCCATCACACTTTGGGGTGCTCGTTTGGGATCCTAATCCTGCTCGGTTCGAGTCTTTTTCCAAACAGTTTAACTGTGCACGGCCAGAGAGAGATCTCTGGAGCTCAAACCTCCCCCGAAAGAGGGTTATCCTTTGAGGGGTTGAGTAGGAGTGCCTGACTAGAGTTGTGACTCGTGCCTGATCAGTACAGGTTTCCCAAGGAAATTGAATTTTGGAGGTATGAGCACAATACAGTCGGGAATATGTGTTAGGGCACATATATGTGTTAGGGCACAATTTAAATCTGCAGTTATATTATCTCACTCTATTAACGGTGTTAGGGCACCTTTTCGCATTAGGGCGCAAGTATTTATGTGTTAGGGCACATTATTTAGACTAAAATAGGTCTTGCTTTTCGCCACGTTAAAATTTTTTTTACCAGGTTTTCTGAACATGGGTAAGTGCGGCAATAAACCATTGATTGTCCTCGTAGTTACGTTGGACCGGCTGAGATAATGAAAGATAAGTATGGTGTTTGGACTTGTGAACAATTGTATCTCTGGGAGTTTTTGGGATTTCCGAAGAATGGCAGCTTTAGCCAAAGACAGTTGCATAGGTTGAAACTGAAGTTGGAGGAATACGAGCAGGGGAAAATTAAGAAAATACAGAAGGGGAGACGGAAAGTTGATTGGAAAGCTTATGGTATGTGTAAAGAAAAGACTGATAAAAGATTTAGGCAGAGTAGTGTAGGGACTACTTATCAATGTGTTCTGGCTTCTCCTACACTGTAAAAAAAATCCTAATTTTACAGAAAATAATGCTCATGTTTTTACAGTGGTTTTCTGTTTTTTCAAATTGTATACAAAACTCTGTAAAATTATGGACATTATCTGTAGATTAAAAATCCAACTGTTATTTTAAGTAATATGCCAATAATGACAGATTACATATATTCCGCCTTTTTTTACAGAACAATTACTATATAATTTATACAGTATTTTTTCTGTTTTCTGAAATGACTGATAAATGCATGTAAAATGACAATAAATATCTGTAATTAAATTAAATATGTAGCACATTATAGAAAGGTTTATGTCCATTCTAACAATTTAACAATTTACTTTGTCATTTCAAGGTAAATCTTATTAGTTTTATATTTATGTGTAGCCTACTTATACGTTCAAACACTGTAATTCTAGGTATAAATTTAGCACAATTTTTAATTACATCAAACATAATGTATAGTTTTCTAGCCAGTGGGGGCAAAAAAAGAGTAAAGAATATTTATGATACTTTTGATATTTTGACTAAATGCAGTTAAGTCAAGTCAACTTTTTTTTTATGTAGCGCTTTAAACACAACACAGTTTATCCAAAGTGCTTTACAGATAAAATGGTAAACAGAGATGAGAAAAGCACATTGTTACACATGCACTCATATGGCATACTAACAGATTAAAGTATTTGTAATTATGTTATCTGACTAGAATGTGAATGTGTTATATATATAGTGATCTCATGTTCATATCAGTGCCCTGAGGAAGAGTGTGTGAGAGAAAAATACAGTGAGGCGAGTCACACTGAGGCATACTGACACTATTGAAACTAGAAAAAGCAGTACATGGAGAAAAAGTTTTGAAAGTACTGGAACGTATCCCAGTATGCACTTGGTGGAAAGCAGCATCACAGAGCTAACACACTTAATTAATCGAAATGTGCGTGTCTTGATATTATGGAAATCAGAGTCCCTGGAAGAAACACAAGGAGAACATGCAAACAACACCCAGAAAGGACCAGGGTTAAAGTTTAACCCAGGTCTTTCTTGCTGTGAGTTGACAGTGCTAACCACTGAGCCATCATGCCACTGCAAGCATTAATACATGGGCCACTCAAGTGCCACATTACTATAGTGTTGAAATGAATGATCATGCATTGTCAAACTGGACAGCGGCTGTTGAATTGACCATGCTGGTCAGCCAGGCCAGTGTTCAGGGCGGAACTCTGGAGCTCTGGCTTAGAGCCAATCCATGCAATCCATTTAAGACTGTCACTGTCTACATTGAGATGTTCCACATTTTCATTTACATTGTCCCTTATCAGGGATGGCTAATAGCCTAACCACTGTGGTCAGCACCTTGGACCTGGCTGGCCCAGAGCTATGCAGAACAATAAAAACTTTGTGGGGGGAAATGGCTTTGCAATGAACTGACTCACTCCATGCAGTTAAATAAAAGTCTGAAGACAAAAATATTGTAATTTGTATGGAATTATGGCAATGCTGAAAATTAGTGTTGCTGTTGGCAGAGGGTTAACCCTAAACTAACAGGTGGTGAAAAACTGCAACACAGTTGGCATTTTGGCATAAGAGTGGTTCTAAAGGAAACGTCAAGTGTTTGTTAAAATGCATGAGGGTCATTCTGTGGGCTACATGAATGTAACTGTAATGTCACCGAGATGTCAATCCAGCCTTAGCTTTTCATCTGTAGCTGTTTTGTGGCAGTGGTGGCAGTAAGGAGATTTTTGCAGACCCAGTATAACCGTCGTCCAGTATATACAGTACAGGCCAAAAGTTTGGACACACCTTCTCATTCAATGCGTTTCCTTTATTTTCATGATTATTTACATTTTAGATTCTCACTGAAGGCATCAAAACTATGAATGAACACGTGGAATTATGTACTTAACAAAAAAGTGTGAAATAACTGAAAACGTCTTATATTCTAGTTTCTTCAAAGTAGCCACCCTTTGCTCTGATTACTGCTTTGCACACTCTTGGCATTCTCTTGATGAGCTTCAAGAGGTAGTCACCTGAAATGGTTTTCCAACAGTCTTGAAGGAGTTCCCAGAGATGCTTAGCACTTGT
>JACXGI010006486.1:0-41809 GCA_016801175.1 Esox masquinongy
ACCAAATACTTATTTTACAGAGGAATTTACCAATAAATTCATTAAAAATCCTACAATGTGATTCTCTGGATTTTTTTTCTCATTTTGTCTCTCATAGTTGAAGTGTACCTATGATGAAAATTACAGGCCTCTCTCATCTTTTTAAGTGGGAGAACTTGCACAATTGGTGGCTGACTAAATACTTTTTTGCCCCACTGTAATTTTGAGTGAATTTTTATTTATAATTACTTTTGTGAGTTTCAAGTTATTTCAGTGACCATTGTGGGTTTTTCTTACTTTAACAGAAGGATACCAACAATTTTGTCCACGTGTGTATATATCTATACATATATTTATATATCTGTACAGTGAGGGAAAAAAATATTTGATCCCCTACTGATTTTGCACGTTTGCCCACTGACAAAGAAATGATCAGTCTATAATTTTAATGGTAGGTTTATTTGAACAGTGAGAGACAAAATAACAACAAAAAAATCCAGAAAAACGCATGTCAAAAATGTTATGAATTGATTTGCATTTTAATGAGTGAAATAAGTATTCGACCCCTCTGCAAAACATGACTTAGTACTTGGTGGCAAAACCCTTGTTGGCAATCACAGAGGTCAGACGTTTCTTGTAGTTGGCCACCAGGTTTGCACAGATCTCAGGAGGGATTTTGTCCCACTCCTCTTTGCAGATCTTCTCCAAGTCATTAAGGTTCCGAGGCTGACGTTTGGCAACTCGAACCTTCACCTCCCTCCACAGATTTCGTATGGGATTAAGGTCTGGAGACTGGCTAGGCCACTCCAGGACCTTAATGTGCTTCTTCTTGAGCCACTCCTTTGTTGCCTTGGCTGTGTGTTTTGGGTCATTTTCATGCTGGAATACCCATCCACGACCCATTTTCAGTGCCTTGGCTGAGGGAAGGAGGTTCTCACCCAAGATTTGACGGTACATGTCCCCATCCATTGTCCCTTTGATGTGGTAAAGTTGTCCTGTCCCCTTAGCAGAAAAACCACCCCAAAGCATAATGTTTCCATCTCCATGTTTGACGGTGGGGATGGTGTTCTTGGGGTCATAGGCAGCATTCCTCCTCCTCCAAATACAGCGAGTTGAGTTGATGCCAAAGAGCTCGATTTTGGTCTCATCTGACCACAACACTTTGACCCAGTTCTCCTCTGAATCATTCAGATGTTCATTGGCAAACTTCAGACGGGCCTGTACATGTGCTTTCTTGAGCAGGGGTACATTTCAGGCGCTGCAGGATTTCAGTCCTTCACAGCGTAGTGTGTTACCAATTGTTTTCTTGGTGACTATGGTCCCAGCTGCCTTGAGATCATTGACAAGATCCTCCCGTGTAGTTCTGGGCTGATTCCTCACTGTTCTCATGATCATTGCAACTCTACGAGGTGAGATCTTGCATGGAGACCCAGACCGAGGGAGATTGACAGTTCTTTTGTGTTTCTTCCATTTGCGAATAATTGCACCAACTGTTGTCACCTTCTCACCAATGGTCTTGTAGCCCATTCCAGCCTTGTGTAGGTCTACAGTCTTGTCCCTGACATCCTTGGACAGCTCTTTGGTCTTGGCCATAGTGGAGAGTTTGGAATCTGATTGATTGATTGCTACTGTGGACAGGTGTCTTTTATTCAGATTTCTGGCTCCCAGGTGTCTTTTATACAGGTAACGAGCACTCCCTTTAAGAGTGTGCTTCTAATCTCAGCTCGTTACCTGTATAAAAGACACCTGGGAGCCAGAAATCTTTCTGATTAAGAAGGAATCAAATACTTATTTCACTCATTAAAATGCAAATCAATTTATAACATTTTTGACATGTGTTTTTCTGGATTTTTTTGTTGTTATTCTGTCTCTCACTGTTCAAATAAACCTACCATTAAAATTATAGACTGATCATTTCTTTGTCAGTGGGCAAAAGTACAAAATCAGCAGGGGATCAAATACTTTTTTCCCTCACTTTTTCTATATACATATATCTATATACATATGTCTATATCTATATCTATATTATATCAATTTGGAGTTCATCTTCCAATCCAAAAGGTTGTTTTGCAGGTCCGGTGTGCTGTCCATGTATGCCATTTGCAATTCTGTGCCTCTATCCAGCTTGGTATAGAGGGGGAGTCCCAAAGTCCCCCTTGGAATTGATCTCAACCTGTATAGAGAATTTCAGTAAAAAGCGTTGTTTGGTATGCAATTACTGGACTTGTGACTGACAATAACATGTTCAGTAACAAAAACAGCTGTGAGCATTACATTTTTTTATAATTTACCATTATCTGCTCAAATTTTACTGAAATCATATTTTACACATCCCATTATGATGACACCAGTGTGTACTAATGATGTTTTAAAAAACACTTTGTTGAAAACATAACAGAAAATTCTGCTATTGTCCCATGTCTTACAGATAAGTTTAGTACTTTCCTTGCCCTGAAAAGTTCATTATAGCCCAGAAAAAAATGTTATCTTTTTGTAGTGTATAAATCTGCAGTAATAACATTGTTATTAGTATTGACTGACTGATGGCAGCATACATCAATAATTAATTAAGCATTGAATAAAAATTGCAAAATTGGGGAGATAAAAGCAAACACATAATTCAAGTTAGATTGTATGCATGGTTTCCCACTTAACTGTACATACCTCTGCTGTAATGGCAGCAAGGGCAATGGTGGTTTTGTCCACATTGCCCCTCCTGCAGCATTTATTTATGCTCCTGGTTTTCTTGAAGTCTTTCAGAAATTTCTTGTAACTGTGTAATACCTCCTCAGGATTTCTTACTAGAACAACACAACAAAAGATATGCGTGAGGACATATTATTCATTGGTTAAACATCTACTGTGCATAATGTACCTCATCTATAGTATGTATTTCATCTCCAGTCCTGCAGTGTCCCCGGCAATACACTAAGGATCAACCCAATACATTACCATTGGTACCAGGAGTTTTATTGCACCATTGGGTTTCAGGCATAGTTTCAGATGCCATTATTATTAATTGATGTGTTACCTGAACTGTGTAATAAGACAGTAAATAAAAAATTCTTAAGAAAATACATATTTTACGTCCTCTAGTGGGACCTGTGCTCACAGCCCAGCACTGTGCAGCTCAATTGGCATTTGTGAGGGAACACCAGAATTGGCAGGTCTGTCATTGGTGCCCTGTTCTCTTCACAGATGAGAGCAGGTTCATACTGAGCATGTGACAGACGTGAAAGAATCTGGAGACGCCGTGCTGAACGTTATGCTGCCTGCAACATCATTCAGCATGACCGGTTTGGTGGGTCAGTGATGGTCTGGGGAGGCATATGGTCTTGGAGGGTCGCACAGACCTCCACGTGCTAGCCAACGGTACTCAAACTGCTGTGAGGAACCGGGATGAAATCCTCAGACCCATCATCAAACCTCACGCTGGTGCAGTGTGCCTTGGGTTCCTCCTGGTGCAGGACAATGCCCGGCCTCATGTGGCAAGGGTGTGCAGGCAGTTGCTGGATGAAGAAAGCATTGATGCCATTGACTGACCCTCACATTCTCCTGACCTGAATCCAATTGTGAACCTCTGGGATGTTATGTATCGGTGCATCTGACGCCGCCAAGTAGCACCACAGACTGTCCAGGAGGTCACTGATGCCCTGATCCAGGTCTGGGAGGAGATCCCCCAGGACACCTTCCGCTGTCTCATCAGGAGCATGCGCAGACGTTGTCAGGAGCTCATAAAGGCATATGGGGGCCATACACAATCTTGAGTCACATTATGAGTTGTCGTGATGAAATTCACGCAAGTTGAAGCCTGTGATTTCAATTGTTTACATTCATTTTCGGTGTGAGTTTCAATCCAGCCCTCAATCATTTGATGATTTTGGTTTCCATTGACTATTGTTATGTCATTTTGTTCTCAACGAATTACACAATGTTCAGTAAAGATTTTGATTTTTAATATCTTTCCTTCCTCGAGACCCGATGTGTTAAGTGTTCCCTTAATTTTTTGTTATTCAATCTTTGATTAATTATTAATATATGCTTCCTTCAGTCAGCTAATACTAATAACAATATTATTATTGGGGAGGTTTTAACTAGAAAAATATGAAACATGATTTTTCTTCTGGGCTATAATCAACTTTTCAGGACAAGGAAAGTACAAAGCTTATCTGTATGACCAGCACAACATCAGACAATTACAGATTTTTCTGTTATGTATTCAACAAGATGTAAAAAGTGTTCTTTAAAACATTATTTGCACACACTGGTGTCATCATAATGGGATGGGTAAAATATGATTTCAGTAAAATTTGAGCAGACAATGGTAAATTATAAAAAATGTAAATTGTTTTTGTTACTGAACATGTTATTGTCAGTGACAAGTCGAGTGATTGTATACACCTTTTCAAAGACTTTGGATCTTCCCCTCTATACCAAGCTGGATAGAGTTTGTGTGGTTAGACAGAATTTCAAATGGTGTACATGTGGTTGTACAGTAATTGTAATAGTATTTGATTGCTTTTATTTGTTTTATTATGTTTATAATGGATAAACAGATGTGTTTTTTAAATGTCATATCTCTGTCCAAATGGTGCAGATATCTAGATTTTCCTTGGATTTATTTCCATCTTAGGTTTATTTTATTTTGAACATACCCTCTCATTTTAAATTGTCATTAATTAATTAGTTTGAAGTGTTACATGTTTTAACTACTGTGAATCAGACTCTGCTTCATTTTACAACAACAAACGTAGGTGTAACTACTGTGTATCTATGTGGGTACAGACACTGCCTTAAATTACAGCCCTCTTTCCTTGTAACTATATTGTAACAATTTGGGAACAGACACCGCTTCAAATTACATCCCTCTTTCCTTGTAACTACATTCTAACTATGTGGGAACAGACACCTCTCCAAATGACAGCCCTCTTTCCTTGTAGCTACATTCTAACTATGTGGGAACAGACACCTTTTCAATTGACCACCCTCTTTCCTTTTAACTACATTGTAACTACATGGGAACAGACACTGCTTCAATTTTCAGCCCTTTATCCTTGTAGCTACATTCTAACTATGTGGGAACAGACACTGCTTTAAATTACAGACCTCTTTCCTTGTAACTACACTGTAACAATGTGGGAACAGACACTGCTTCAAATTACAGCCCCCTTTCCTTGTACCTACACTGTAACTACGTGGGAACAGACACTGCTTCAAATTAGAGCCCTCTTTCCGTGTAGCTACACTGTAACTATATGGGAATGGACACCGCTTCAAATTACAGCCCTCTTTCCTAGTACTCACACTGTAAGTGTTGTTGGTACCATATAAGAATTAGTTTAAGATGATGGACTTACTAGAACTTACATAAGTTAGGGGTAAGTACACAAGGTATGGGAAGGAATGAGCTACAACAAGATGATGACGTGAAGGTGTGTTATGGAGTAAGAACTGAAAACAAATGATAATTTACCACATTTATTTTCTTTTTATCAGGAATTATTACAAAATAGACTAGGTTTAATGTGTATTTCCACCACAAGCTAATGGATCTTAATTATATCTTCATTTGGAAACAACACAACATTTTAGGAGATTGGCATATTGGGCAACTATCGAAATGTGAGCCAGGCCCCTTTGGATATCCCCATTTTAAAGTATGCCTTCTAATGTTAACGTTTAATTGTCCTCAACAACAATAAAATCTGACACACTCATATTTGTTAAGCCTATCCGTTTCATTGGTCAGCTTATCGCTTTCAACGCGACAAAATAATAACGTACATTAGGGCGCTATTGATCTGGCATATTAGAGAAAAAAACGTTTATGTGGGCGCCTATTTTCAAGGAGAAGCAGTGGGGACTGTAGGACACCCAACAGATAAGTGCTTTCTGTGGCTTGATTCCTAACACAAATCTATAATCAATTCATATATTTGTGATTGATGTCAACACGGCTTTTGGCAAGAACAGATTGCCAAAAGCTGTGTGACCCTGAGTTTTTTGGAGGTGGTGCACAGTAGATTTTTTGGGTTATGTGAAAAGAATACTTTAAAGAGTAGAAATCAAACTGAAAAAGTTGTTAAAAATATACATAAAGATAAACAATATTACCTAGTACATATTCACAAGACCAAAGAAATTGATGAATTGCTTTTCCAAAGAAATGATTCTATGAATAAACAAACAGATGGTTCTAACATTGTGAACCAATATAAATGGAAACAAAACTGATATAGCTACAAGGTAGATGACCACCAAAAATATACTAATTAACTTATACTACTCAACTACACAATCATATGTGCATAAATTAATAATTAAATAGATAAATGAATAATAGAATTTCATTGTTCTATATGTTGCCTCAAAGTAATTGATTCATTGATGGAGGCAAATCTTAACTGCTATTTACAAATACATGAATTATTAGTGTGGCTTACCTATGTTGAGATAGCTGGATACACAGAGAGCCGTCCAGAGTTTTGCTACCTATTTGCCCCCCCACCCCACCCCATTAGAGGAAACTAATGTCCATATCATTACTTATTCTGTAAATTTAATTAATTGAAATAATTATGGCATCATGTAGTATGTCTACACCACTTCAACACTGACAGCATCTCAATTTCTACATACACATTATCAAGTTCAAGGACATGTGCATTGTGGTACCAATTGGCTATACGGGGGCACAATATCAGAATATCCCTTTTTTACGCTCATTACTCCTGAGCACAAACAGATAACCAGGCCTATAAGACCTACACTTGTACCCAAAAGGTTGCATACCCTTAGACAATTGGTAAAATATGTACCATTTGTAAAGAAAACATGAGTGAGCAGGCAAAACACGTCTTTTATTTCTTATGGGATTCACATTCAACTGCAGGTCATAACAGAATGACACAATCATAAAACAAAACATGGCAACAAAGAAAAAAATGAACTGACCCTTGTTTAAAAGTCTGCATACTCTTAGTTCTTAATACTGTGTATTGCCCCCTTTAGCATCAATAACAGCGTGCAGTCTTTTGTAATAGTTGTCTATGAGGCTCTGGATTCTTGCAGGAGGTATAGCTGCCCATTCGTCTTGGCAAAATGCCTCCAGGTCATGCAAAGTCTTTGGTTGTCTTGCATGAACCGCACGTTTGAGATCTCCCCAGAGTGGCTCGATGATATTAAGGTCAGGAGACTGATGGCCACTCCAGAACCTTCACTTGTTTCTGCTGTAACCACTGGAGGGTCAACTTGGCCTTGTGCTTAGGGTCATTGTCGTGCTGGAAAGTTCAAGAGCGTCCCATGCGCAGCTTTCGTGCAGAATGCAAGTTGTCTGCCAGTATTTTCTGATAACATTCTGCATTCATCTTGCCATCAATTTTCACAAGATTCCCTGTGCCTTTAGAGCTCACACACCCCCAAAACATCAGTGAGCCACCAATATGCTTCACAGTGGGGATGGTATCTGTTCACTATAGACCTTGTTGACCCCTCTCCAAACACAGCGCTTTTGGTTGTGACCACAAAGCTCTATTTTGGTCCCGTCCCTCCAAATTACAGTGTGCCAGAGGCTGTGAGGCGTGTCAAGGTGTTGTCGGGCATATTGTAACTGGGGTTTTTGTGGCATTGGCGCAGTAAAGACTTCTTACTGGCAGCTCGACCATGCAGCTAAATTTTGTTCAAGTATCGTCGTATTGTGCTCCTTGAAACAACCACATATCTTTTTCCAGAGCAGCCTGTATTTCTCCTGAGGTTACCTGTGGGTTTTTCTTTGTATCCCGAACAATTCTTCTGGCAGTTTTGGCTGAAATCTTACTTGGTCTACCTGACCTTGGCTTGGTATCAAGAGATTCCTGAATTTTCCACTTCTTTTGAACAGTACTGACTTTGCATTTGCAAGGCTTTGGGTATCTTTATAAGTTTCATTACCTTGTTACACAGGTCTTTTGACAATTTTTTTCTGCTCCTCATTGGCTCAGTATCTAGCTTGCTCAGTGCATCCACATGAGAGCTAACAAACTCATTGACTATTTATACACAGACAATAATTGAAATTTCAAAAACCACAGGTGTGGGAAATTCACCTTTAATTGCCATTTTTACCTGTGTGTGTCACCTAGTGTGTCTGTAACAAGGCCAAACATTCAAGGGTATGTAAGCTTTTGATCAGAGCGATTTGGGTGATTTCTGTTATCATTAGGATTTAAAAAGGAGCCAAACAACTATGTGATAATAAATGGCTTCATATGATCACTATCCTTAAATAAAAGACAAAAAAATGAAGTTTTTTGCATGATCTGTCATATTTTCAAAATCTATGCCAAAATTTCACAATTTCTGCCAGGGTATGCAAACTTATAAGCACAACTGTATAGTTATATAAAACAAAAACCTAGTTTTCAGAGTATCAGTTTAACCTTTACAGTGTCTGACTTCGTGCTAAACCTTTTACTGTTAACTGCAGATGCTATAAGGAGGCTGGAGTGTTAAACATTGCAATATTATTTATATTCAATCAAATATTTCACGTAAATTACACAATGACACAGCTGTCTATGGACAATGCTATGGATAGCATTCAATACTTCTGCGGCCTCTGGTGCTGGTATTTTCTTACGCTGTTATTTATTCTTAGATCCATTCTGAAAATGTCAAAGAATTTTAGACATGCTATCTTTTAATGTACTAGAAAGTTAGTAGTTGAAATTAAATACTTTGATTGCAGCCATCCTTACATATGCATGGTCTATGTATAAACTCCATGCAATTTCCTTGCACAAGCTAACAAAATATTTAAATGTTTGCTGCTTACATCCTAGCTAACATAATTAGTTACACATGGTAATAAACAGGCTAATGTTTGCTGCTAACGTACAGCCTATAGCTTAAACAAATTGAATAAGTTCGATATTTCCATGCAATTACATTTTTTCTGTGTTTATTTGATACCAAAGTCAGCTACCTATGTACCCGTAGCCCACCTATTAAAACAAACTAACACACTTCAAAGGTGCGCTCCTTCCAACCATTTTCAACTTCATCGATACGTTGGGACATACATATGGACATCAAACTAAAAAACTAAGCCCACCTTTGCCGCTTGGCCTGGATAGCTAGCTAACAAGAACATAAACTGTTTAATAACTTATTTTTCGAATCTGCTAGCTGGCTAACAAGCTAGTAATGTTAGCTTGCAAATAGCTAAGTTAGCCAGCACTGTACATTTGTTATGTTATGTTTTTACCTGGCTATATGTTAATGTATATGAATATCCAGGGTGTCACCAGGATCAGGATTAGGAAACACTGTGCTAGGCCTAATGCATTCTTACTAAAAAGAAAGTTAATAAAACTAAATAGGGTTCCTCGATTTGTCCTCTAAATGGAACCTTGTTTAAATAACTCTATGCAGAGGGTTCAATATTAGCTTCAACAAAAAATCCCTATATAAGGTTCTAACTAGGACACTATATAAAGGGTACCAAGAACCATTTTATAATCTAAAGATGTATCAATCTGCATTTACTTCTTTTAGATCAGGATTATGGTCTTTGCTCTGTACCTACTTGAAACAAATGTTTTGAAATCACCCAGTTTTCCTTACGAAGTAGGCCAAGGTCCCTGTTTCACATAAAAAAGGTAGCCTACATTATATAAGAATAGGAATTATGTTAATGATATTACATGCTATAATAATATTTTTTAATTAAAAGTATATCAATTTTTATTTAAAAAATTATATCAACTTTCATATCCAGAAATCTAGACTTGTGAAATGTGTTCACTGTTTTGGTGATTGATCCCGGTTATTGATGGGTACAGACCAGATTTTGCAAACAAAGCTGTCTGAATTTTGGCCGTGTGGAGTTCATGTTAGCTATTTGTCACAGGAGAAGCATCATTACTATAATAATACAAACCAGATAGGCTTATCACCATCCTGAGTCACTTTGCTTGAACTCACAAAATACAGTTCATGACAATACAAAAGAAGTATTATGACCATAACCATTGGAACCAGATAGGCCTATCACCTAGCTTTATATGCCCTTATGTTGGTCATTAGTCACAAAGAGGATGTCATGTCCTGCTCCTGAAATCTACTGCTGGCATCCTAGTCATGAGAAACATTGCACTGGGGAAGGTAAATATCTAACATCACTTCATTCATAATTATACTGATATATAGCATTTACAGTGAAATGTAATATAAAAATACTGTTTATCAGATGACTGTTGTTACAGAATGGTTTATGTTTTGATAGACTTGCATAGGTGTCCGACCCATATAGGTGTCCATTGATATGGTAGTAAAGGCCCAAGGGTCACAACTTCTGGTGCAATGCCATGCAAATTGGCCCAAGGGTGGCGATGTCACACACCTCCAAAGTTGCACTTAGTGCAAGCTCACCATGTCCCCCCCATGTTACTTTGTCTTCAAAATTGGTACATACTGTAGGTCTATCTCCTCACTATGAACATCTTAGGTTCCTGTGCGCTGTAGAGAAAGGCTGCGCTGACAATGGCTCCGCATTCACTACTTAGTTTGCGGTTTATATTGTTTTTATTTTTGTTCATGCTGCACTGTTGCACATACAGCATGATTGACTAGCACTTTTGGAAGTTCATTCATCACTGAATACGGACTTTTTCTCTACTTACCGGAGCACTTGCTGTGATTCCTTTCTCCTGCCGCAAATTTGTTTACCAATACATCGACGGAGGAAAATGAAGAGAGGCAAACGTGCCGGTATCTTATGTACAGAGCATTTTACTCGCAAATGTTCAATCCCTGGACAATAAATTGGATGAACTACATGCTCGGATTAACTTCCAGCGGGACATTGCGAACTGCTGTGTGCTGACGTTTGTTGAAACCTGGCTAAACCCTATGGTGCCTGTCTCCCATTATCCCAATGGTTTTTCCATCTACTGATAGGACCGAACTTCAGGTGAATGTAAAGGCAGAGAGAGCTGCATTATGGTTAACTCTCGCTTGGGTTCGGATGTTGCAGGACTTTAAACACACTGTTCACAAGACCTGGAGCTCCTCTATAAAAGTACGGCCCTTCTATCTTCCATGGGCATTCAGCTCTGCTATAATCACATCAGTCTACATACACCCGCAGGTGGATAAAACGCACGTGTTGGAGGACCTCTAAGGAGTAATTAATAGATTAGATGACACTCATCCTGAGGCAGCTTTTATTATTGTTGGCGACTTCAATAGGGCAAATATGAGGAAAGTTTTGCCCAAATATCACTAGCACATTATATTTCCTACCTGTGGGGATCAGACTCTTGACCATTGTTATTCACAAATTCAGAACAGCTACAAACCCCTCCCCAAGCTGGCCTTTGGTAAGGCGGATCACACCTCCATTCTTCACCTCCCAATCAACAGGCAACGTCTAAAACAGGATAAAAGTTTTTTCAGGAGGAATCCATTATCACTCACCAGCACTGCTTTGAAACAACAGATTGGCAGATGGGGACATTGATAAATACATAGCCTCTGTCTCCGCATATATCTCCAAGTGTATCTATGATGTCATCCCGAGGGTAAATGTTAGGACTTTCCCCAACCAAAAGCCTTGGGTTAATGGTAATGTCCGTGCTATGCTCAGAGCATGGTCCTCTGCCTATAGTTCTGGGGACCAGGAGGCTTTGAGGAGGTCCAGATTATGACCTATGGAAGGCCATCAGAGATGCAAAAAGGGATAAGTTGGAGTCTAACCACCACAGCTCTGACCCAAGACGCATGTCTCGGGTCAAGAGAGAAACAGCAATGATGCCCAGCCTGCCGCCTCTCTCCCTAACGAGCTCAACACCTTCTATGCACGGTTTGAGGTGACCAACACCATTCCTTCTAGAAGGCTTGCTGAGGACCAGGACGACTGCACTCTGTCCCTAGCCACTGCCGATGTGAGGAGAGCTTTTCAAAGAGTGAACCCACGGAAGTCACCAGGGCCAGATGGCATTCCAGGCCGTGTCCTCAGGGGGTGTGCCGACCAGCTAGTGGAGGTTTTCACCTCTATATTCACTCTCTCCCTGATTCTGTCTACAGACCACACCCACTTCAAACAGAACACCATTGTCCCTGTACTAAAGAAACCTTCCATCCCCTGCCTGAATGTCTACCGCCCTGTAGCACTGACCTCCACCATCATGAAGTGCTTTGAGCGGCTGGTCAGAACCCACATCTGCTCCACCCTTCCTGGCACCTTGGACCCCTTTCAATTTGCATACCGCCCCAATAGATCTACAGATTATGCCATCGCCCTGACGACGTACACCGCCCTCTCCCACCTACAAAAAGGCAACACATATGTGCAGATGCTCTTTGTGGACTACCACTCAGCATTCAACACTATTGTGCCTGCTAAGCTTGTTCCTAAGCTCAGGATCCTGGGACTTAACTCCTCCCTTTGCAATTGGATGCTGGACTTTCTGACAAGTAGACCCCAGGTGTTGAGAATGGGCAACCTCACCACCTCTGCACTGTCTCTGAGCATCGGAGCCCCCCAGGGCTGCGTAATCGCTCCCCTCCAGTACTCCCTGTTCACACATGACTGAGTGGCCACACAGTTGCTCCAACGTCACCCTTAAGTTTGCGGACGTCACCACCATTCTGGGTCTCATCTCCAACAACGATGAGACCACTTACAGAGAGGAGGTACAGGACCTGGCTACATGGTTCCAGGACAACAACTCTCTCTCAAAGTCTGCAAGACTAAGAATATGATTGTGGACTACCGGAAGCAGCAGAGGGGGGATCACGCCCCCATACACATCGATGGAGCTGAAGTGGAGAGAGACTCCGGCTTCAAGTTCCTCGGTGTGTTCATCAAAGATGACCTCACCTGGTCCAGGCAAACAGACTTGGCAGTAAAAATGGCCCCCATACACATCGATGGAGCTGAAGTGGAGAGAGACTCCGGCTTCAAGTTCCTCGGTGTGTTCATCAAAGATGACCTCACCTGGTCCAGGCAAACAGACTTGGCAGCAAAATGGCCCAAAAACGCCTATACTTCCTAAGGACACTCAGGAATGTCTGCAAAAACTCTCACCAACTTTTACAGGTGCACCATTGAGAGCATCCTCACAGGCTGCATTACTGCCTGGTACGGCAGCTGCGCCGCTGCTGATTGCAAGGCCCTCCAGAGGGTGGTGAAGTCAGCGGAGTGCATCATCGGTTGCCATCTCCCGTCCGTGCATGGCATCTACGATGCCTTAGGAAAGCAAAAAAAACATAAAAGACTACAGCCACCCAGGCTATGGTCTGTTCACACTGCTGCCCTCTGGTAGATGTTACCGGAGCATCAGGGCACACACTTCCAGACTCGCACACAGTTTTTCCTTCAGACCATAAGGCTTCTCAACCAGCAATATTGATCTATGATCATATTGATCACATGAACACTTCAAATGCTCTGATGACTTTCTAAGAACATTCAGTGTACATTAGCATATTTTAATGTAGCATTCATAGGCGCTATTACACTTACACTTATATTTATAATATTTTATATTTCTTACAGTTTATATTGTTTACATTGTTATGTATATTTTTAAAAAATATTTGCTTTATATTTTACTTACATGCTTACTGCGTAGACGTCGCGTGCCATGTCATAAGAATTTCTCTGCTAAGAACAACACTGATATAAGACTTAGACTTTTGCTATCATTAGGTGAACAATGCATGTAGACCTATTGCTTATGAGCTGTCTCTATCTTCCACCTTGGCAACATTTTTTGCATTATTGTTGAGCCACAGCGCAATTCAGAGATATAGCCTGCTTCCTGTTTTCAAGTAAAACAAATATTATTTCAATAACTTTGTACACTGGGGTAGTTACCTGCCGTTTTTTGGCCTTTTGTTCTTATGGTTTGTCATGCGATTGTATTTCTGTATCTTTTTGTTGACAGTCTTCTACCTCTGCAAATGAACATTCTGTTAGATTTGTGTCGCTTGTGCTGTTTTTGGTGCTTGTCTTTTTTTTCGAAAAACTTTACCACAGTTGCTTGTCTTACTTAATTTTCTCTGCCAGATTGATCACAAGGAAATTTTGCATAAAAAAATTAACCCAACCATTTTTTTTTGGGCTCCCTCCCAGAACTCAGGACAACATTACTTGTTGTTCCCTCGTTGGGTAGCAATGGTGATTACTAAGTTGTGTGGAAGATAGAAAAATGTTCGCAATTTATTATGAAAAGAGACTCAACAGTCGTTTGTATAACAGTTGATTATTTCAGTTTAATTTTGTGGATCTATGGGAACAATTGTCAAAACAGAGACCGAGCACAAGTACAGAGTAGTATCATAACAATTGTTCTGATCATACATTATTGCTTTCATCTCTTTATACCCCTCCTTGTCAGCCCCCCAAAATATTATCTCTTATGCTATAAGATCCATACAAAAACAAGTCGTCATACTAATAGGAAAACAAGATAGGACCCTACACTGTCATGGCAACCATAGTTCAAGGTCAGAGTTAACAGACCTCCTGATCTGTGCTAGCCCTTGTCTCTGTCCTACCCGAATGGAAGAAACAGAGGAGACACAGGCAACTTCACCTTGGAGCCATCTGTAGCTGGGCCAAAGATAAGATAGGTTTGAGGCCTAGAGCCTTCGGTTGTGGCCATAATCACTTCTAAGAACAGGGCATGCTGACCTAGGTCTTCTATCCGTGGCAACCATGAACAGTCTAAAGCAAATACAGGCCTAGTCTAAAACAGTCCATTTATTGCTGATGATTTTGCAGAATAATGGATAAAAAAGGATATGGTAATAAATTAATTTTCCAAAGTTGCTATTAGATTCTTGACAGGAATATGCGTGACTGTAACTGTGTTTATTTCATATACTGTCTGATGTACTGCATGTTCAATAATCAGTGGGTAGGTTTGATTGTTTAAAAATAAAATAAATCATACCATTTGCATAGTTCTTTAAAAGGGAAGTAAGATGTTTTGATAATGACTCTGTGGATCTATCAGGGATAGAAGGACCTCTGTCATGAGTTAGATAGTGACTGTGTTTGTGTCTTGCAGGGTGACCGTTGTTGTACGTATGATTGTGGAAAATATGTTTTTATCCTGCAGGGGGACACATTGGAAGGACCCTGTGGGGGGCGGGATTGTTCTACCTGCCAGTGTTTCCCTGCCAAAGGAGCCCAGGTAAGACTTCACATTCAGTATACTCGGCCCAGTTACAACACTGACCTCGGTGTGATATTCGCACACTCAACATTCCAACCAGGATTTGCTAAAACTACAGAAGGGGTGCTCAAGCCTTAAAGTATATAACTGATGTTATAGGGAGTACTTTTCAGTTTGAAAATGTGAAAATAGTTAGAATGCATTTCTTGTATGTGTGTGAATGAAACAGCTGTAGTGTATATCCCCATGAAACTGGTGTTTCAAAATTTTGATAGAAAAGGAATTCCAATAAATGAAAACATCCCCAATGTAGCAAACACAAATTGATGTTGGGCTATTATTAGTAGTTCACTGTGCTCATATATTTCTAAAGAATGATAATTTCAGCATTTTGACATGAAGCTGGGAATGGCAGAAATACAAAGCAATTAGGTCATCAATGTTAGGTGACAAAGAGTAGATCTATAAAACCACAACCCTGTTCATGGCCAGATTATATTATGGCCAGTCCAATTTGTTTATATGTGGAAATTTAAGTGGCTTACTTGAATAATATTTTTGTTGTTATTATTAATTTTTAGAATTAGAACGAGTTGCCAGTTCATTTTATAGTATATTTGTTTTACCTCAATGTACACTTAAACATGTTTATGAGCTAGTATCACCTGAAATACTGCGAGTGGTAGGTGGGTCATTATATCAGCAAGAGAAAAAAGTCAGTTTAGTAGGCCTTCAAAATCAAAGTGATTCAAAATATAAAAGTTTGAGCTTAGGACCATCAGGGCTATGTACAAGACATGGGGGGAGAAAGAAGGATGTAAAAATCTTTCCTATGTGTTTTCCATGGTAGAGAACGGTAAAGCCTGGTGGTGTGTTAATGGAGGAAAATGTCTTAGTGCTAGAATGGGATTAGCAGTGTTTCGTATCAGTGAGCGATATCCCTCTCTGCACACATGAATGTGTACACAGAACAGACAGACATACAAACACATCACCCACTGTCCCTCTACCCACCCTGCCGAGATGTCGACACATTGACCTTAGATTTGTGCCGGCTGGACAAGCCTAATCAAGCTTACACTTATCCTAGAATGGCAATTGCACACAAAAACACATTGTTTTTTTCTATCATTGTTGGGAACTAACTCTAAACATAACCCTAACCTAAATGGTAATGCCTTAACCGGTGTCACAAAAATGGGACATTTTATTTTATTTGGAGCTTACAAACAAAAAAAACCATACATTACATAAAAAACATACATATTAAGTTTTTTAATATCATACTTTAATAACTTATTATAACTGATATTGTATTTCCACATAAAATGTTAAATGATCATGTTTTAATCCTTGAAATTACATCTATTTCCAGTTACGTTACATTAAGGCTAGATAATCAGAAGGCTAACATTACCTCAGTTACACAAAAGTAAACCGCAAAGAATGTTTTAACATCACAATCACCTGCGCTAATGGGTATGACCTAAATAAACAAATATAGTGATTTACAGTGAGGGAAAAAATTATTTTATCCCCTTCTGATTTTATACGTTTGCCCACTGAAAAAGAAATGATCAGTCTATAATTTTAATGGTAGGTTGATTTGAACAGTGAGAGACAAAATAACAACAAAAAAATCCAGAAAAACGCCTGTCAAAAATGTTATAAATTGATGTGCATTTTAATGAGTAAAATAAGTATTCGACCCCTCTGCAAAACATGACTTAGTACTTGGTGGCAAAACCCTTGTTGGCAATCACAGAGGTCAGACATTTCTTGTAATTGGCCACCAGATTTGCACACATCTCAGGAGGGATTTTGTCCCACTCCTCTTTGCAGATCTTCTCCAGGTCATTAAGGTTTCGAGGCTGATGTTTGGCAACTCGAACCTTCAGCTCCCTCCACAGATTTTCTATGGGATTAAGGTCTGGAGACTGGCTAGGCCACTCCAGGACCTTAATGTGCTTCTTCTTCTTGAGCCACTCCTTCGTTTCCTTGGCCGTGTGTTTTGGGTCATTGTCATGCTGGAATACCCATCCACGACCCATTTTCAATGCCCTGGCTGAGGGAAGGAGGTTCTCACCCAAGATTTGACGGTACATGGCCCCATCCATCGTCCCTTTGATGCAGTGAAGTTGTCCTGTCCCCTTAGCAGAAAAACTCCCCCAAAGCTTAATGTTTCCACATTGATGGTGGGGATGGTGTTCTTGGGGTCATAGGCATTCCTCCTCCTCCAAACACAGCGAGTTGAGTTGATGCCAAAGAGCTTGATTTTGGTCTCATCTGACCACAACACTTTCACCCAGTTCTCCTCTGAATCATTCAGATGTTCATTGGCAAACTTCAGATGGGCCTGTACATGTGCTTTCTTGAGCAGGGGGACCTTGTGGGCGCTGCAGGATTTCAGTCCTTCACGGCGTAGTGTGTTACCAATTGTTTTCTTGGTGACTATGGTCCCAGCTGCCTTGAGATCTTGACAAGATTCTCCCGTGTAGTTCTGGGCTGATTCCTCACCATTCTCATGATCATTGCAACTCCACGAGGTGAGATCTTGCATGGAGCCCCCAGTCCGAGACAGTTCTTTTGTGTTTCTTCCATTTGCGAGTAATCGCACCAACTGTTGTCACGTTCTCACCAAGCTGCTTGGCGATGGTCTTGTAGCCCATTCCAGCTTTGTGTAGGTCTACAATCTTGTCCCTGACATCCTTGGACAGCTCTTTGGTCTTGGCCATGGTGGAGAGTTTGGAATCTGATTGATTGATTGCTTCTGTGGACAGGTGTCTTTTATACAGGTAAGAAGCTGAGATTAGGAGCACTCCCTTTAAGAGTGTGCTCCTAATCTCAGCTTGTTACCTGTATAAAAGTCACCTAGGAGCCAGAAATCTTTCTGATTGAGAGGGGATCCAATACTTATTTCACTCATTAAAATGCAAATCAATTTTTAACATTTTTGACATGCGTTTTTCTGGATTTTTTTGTTGTTATTCTGTCTCTCACTGTTCAAATAAACCTACCATTAAAATTATAGACTGGTGATTTCTTTGTCAGTGGGCAAACGTACAAAATCAGCAGGGGATCAAATATTTTTTTCCCTCACTGTATTTGTGCACGGAGCAAGTCATTTTTGTTTTTTAATCTTTCACAACCAACACTGCCATGTCGGGTGATGTCAAACCTAACGTTACTTCTTGGAGCTCTCAAAAAGCGTTCAGGTGTATTCTCCCACTCCGATGTTGGAACTTCCCCAGTTGCTCATGAACACACCTACCAAAACAGAGAGGTTTGACTCATCTATTGACTATCTATCGGTAACTGGCTAGTTTGCATACCTGCATGTAGTCCATTCTTGTGGTTGTTCTCAGTTGCGAAGTACAAACAAACTTAGGAACAAACTGCTGGCCGAGAGATTTTGACAGTAGTCGGGGCACAAAGGCCATGGTGGCCGTAGGGCATACCATGATTTTTGGAGTTTCACGGCCATAGCGAAGGGCAAATTCCTACGCTGCATGCATGCACATTCAACTCCCCCCCCACTCGCACGCACGCAACACGAACAGACAACACAAACATACCTCTTCATAGATGGAGATTAGTGTAGTTAATTCACCAGAGCAAGAAAGGAGTCAGCAATTAAACCTCATTCATATATTGTAATTTCCTTGATTAGTCATATTAGTCGCCGACAGGAAGTGCCCGGAGGCGGCGTCGAGATCGGGAACAACGGCAAGGGAAGCGGGGAGGCCTCCGGGCTAGGCTAAAGCTATCCCCCCATCGCACAAAAAAGGCTTATGGATTGCGCCAGCCTCCATGGCCAGGCTCACACAATGGCTGTTGTGACACGGACTCAGTGAGAATCACGGGGTCTTAGTGATTTTTTTACAGGCATGTGAGCTGGGAGAAAGGCAGAATCAATGCAGCTTTTTCAGCTTTGAGCTTCTGTCACATCCACTCTGAACACGTCAGTAAACACTAACTCGGTTACCTTTTACATACATCTATGCACACTCACACTAAACACACACACACACACACACACACACACTTAGGCACTTACACATGCACACTTTATATACAATATGCAATATGATCTGTGTTGTGCATAAATATAAACACATACAGTTCATCATAATATAATTAAACTTGTTAGCGTAAACCATTTTATTCACTGAGGAAGTATACTGTGGGAGTGTCTCTACTGGGATTTCGGTTTGGCAATGTGTGTGTGTGGGAATATCCTGATACAGTGTAAACAAAGTCAGCTGTATATACCTAAACCCATAGACATAGAAAAACTTCCAGCTTAATTGTTTCGGCTAGCTACACTCAGTATGGCTGCCATCACAAATAACCTGCCTGTCTATTCTAGTAATTCTGTTGCTATGCCTTTAGACCATGGTGACCTGTGACTAGACTTCTGTAACCTTCTCAATGAATTGCTCATTGTGCCTTTATCAAAGTCAATGTCAAATTAACATTTATTTGCATTCACTCTGTCTAGAATCCAGTTCATGGAACACTGGAATACTGGAATAAACATTGTGTGGCCCACTTGGTGTGTGCGTGTGTCTATGTCTCTGTAGGTACATATGCGTGTGTTTTTTGCACATATGCACGCTGTCAACCACTCCCTTCTCCAGAATGAAGTTGCTCAGCCCCTGAACTTTGTAAAAGCTCTAATAGAGGCCATTCAACCATAGCTAGAGAATGTGTGTACTCCGACAGGGTTTTTAAATGAGATGGGTGATCCTTAGACCTTTGGTGCCTTTGCTTCCTCACTCTTCCTGTGCTGCCTTCCTGTTTAGGAGGCAAGAGATAATTTGTCGTTCACTGGTAAAACCCTATTGTGTTTGTTCCGGTTCATTATTATTATTATTATTATTAGGGTTTCAGCAGTTCACTGGTTTATTCCAGTTCATTAGAGTTTCAGTTCACTAACAGAGAGGGCTAAACTTATCAATTGCACCTTTAAATTGTAGCCATGGCAGTTAAATAAAACAAAATTGTGTAGGCTGTGTACACATGGGTAGGCTGTATGCCCATGCCCTACAAAAGTCAACATATTTTTACAGAAAGAATATGGAGGGTAATTTCAAAATAAATCAAAATATGAAAGAGTATTGGATTTATTGATTTGTTATTGATTGTTTTGTTGATCATCAAAATTAAACAATTCTAAGGTGAATGGTTTACTCAGTCATTGATGTTGAAATAAACACACCTTTGAAAATAATGATTATCTTTTCTGCCCTCATCATTATCTTACAAAAAGCAAATGGCTAATTAAATCATTTGCTCTGCATTGGGGAAGACTGATGAACTTACATTCTGTTATATTTACCATATAATTAGGCTACATTTATTACGTTCGGAAAAAGTAAACCAACTACCTAGTTACATTGTTTGGTGCTTAAGGTGTTTTACTGCCCTGATAGTGTCAGACTTTTGAAGTGTCCATATTTATCTGATGCAGAAAATTGTATTATCATACCAATTGAGGTAAATGTCCTGAACACTATTGCAATGTAACATGCAAGTAGGGTTCGGACAATATGAGAATTTCATGCCACGATTATCCTTGCCAAAATGATCTCGATTTACAGATCCATCCCGATTAAAGTGGGTCTTGCCTGGGGACTCCTAAGAGACAGAGGCTGTCAGCCCAATAACAATTCTACATTATGTAACATTTTTGTTTTTGTGCATTTAAAAAGTGATTACAATAAAATAAAAAAGACCTTTATTGCATTAATACAAGAACATGTAAACCTCTAGGGGCCGGTTTCGCAGACACGTATTAAGCCTAGTCTAGCATTAAAAAGTCTAGTTCAATAGAAGACTCCACTGAGCTTGTTGTTTTATTCCAAGACTAGGCTTAATCTGTGTCTGTGAAACAGGCCCTAAATATACAGCTCTGGAAAAAATTAAAAGACATTTTTTCTTAAATCAGCATCTCTACATGTATGGCAGCCATTCCATTCCACTGTCTGTTAAATTCCAACACAGGCACACCTCATTTTACTTAATGAGGTACTGATTAGGTGATTACCTGAACCAAATCTAATTTAATGAGGAAAAGTATAAAAGCCACTGCTGTGGTCATCACTATCCTCTTGCAATAGGACCAGCTGGATGGCAAAAACAGTGCAAGTAGTACCTCAAAGGTAATTTGAATAAAAAAATAACTATTCAGCATGACAAGATTTGAAAAGAAAAGCTTTGAGTGAGGAAAAGAAGGGTTCAATACTGGCTTTACTGGCAGAGGGATACAGTGAGCGTCAGGTTGCTTCCATCCTGAAAATTTCAAAGACGGTGGTTTATAAGAACAAGGTCAAGCAACAGACATTGGGGACAACAAAGCTACAGACTGGCAGAGGGCAAAAACGACTGTCCACTGACCAAGATGACCGTCAACTCATTCAAATGTCACATAACCATAGGATGACATCAAGTGACCTACAAAAAGAATGGCAAACAGCAGCTGGGGTGAAGTGCATGGCGAGGACGGTTCGAAACAGGCTCCTAGGGGCAGGGCTGAAGTTGTGCAAAGCTAGAAAAAAGCCCTTCATCAATGAGAAGCAAAGAAGAGCCAGGCTGAAGTTTGCAAAAGACCATAAGGATTGGACCGTAGAGGAATGGAGTAAGGTCATCTTCTCTGACGAGTCAAATTTTCAGCTTTGCCCAACACCTGGTCGTCTAATGTCTAATGTGGCTTGTAGGAGCCCTGAAGAGGCCTACAAGCCACAGTGTATTGCACCCACTGTGAAATTTGGTGGAGGATTGGTGATGATCTGGGGATGCTTCAGCAAGGCTGGCATCAGGCAGATTTGTCTTTGTGAAGGATGCATGAATCAAGCCAAGTACAAGGTTATCTTGGAAGAACACCTGCTTCCTTCTGCTCTGACAATGTTCCCCAACTCTGAGAATTGGTATTTCCAGCAGGGCAATGCTCCATGCCACACAGCCAGGTCAATCAAGGTGTGGATGGAGGACCACCAGATCAAGACCCTGTTATGGCCAGCCCAATCTCCAGACCTGAACCCCATTGACAACCTCTGGAATTTGATCAAGTGGAAGATGGATGGTCACAAGCCATCAAACAAAGCCGAGCTACTATAATTTTTGTTCGAGGAGTGGCATAAAGTCACCCAACAGCAATATGACAGACTGGTGGAGAGCATGCCAAGACGCATGAAAGCTGTGATTAAAAATCAGGGTTATTCCACCAAATATTGATTTCTGAACTCTTCCTAAGTTAAAACATTAGTATTTTGTTGTTGGAAAATTAATGTGAATTTGTTTTCTTTGCATTATTTGGGGTCTGAAAACAATGCATATTTTTTTGGTTATTTTGACCAGTTGTTATTTTCTACAAATAAATACTCTAAATGACTATTTTATTTGGAATTTGGTAGTAATGTTGTCAGTAGTTTATAGAATAAAACAAAACTGTTCATTTTACTCAAACACATACCTATGAATAGTAAAACCAGAGAAACTGATAATTTTGCAGTGGTCTCTAAATTTTTTCCAGAGCTGTATGTATGGTCTAAGTCATTGCTTAGCTGCTGGTACTCATTTTTAGATCTGATGCAGTTGCTCCCTTAGATAAGCCCAGCACAGGCCAGCAGACAGTGTAGTACAAGTGTAGTACCCACCAATGAGCTCAATATGCTATACAGCAATACAATAATAATGGCAATCGGCTACGCAGCCGTACAACATTTAATGGCATTTAACATTAAGAAGTATTCGCAATTATATACACTGACTGGGTTTGATGCACGTGTTTTGATGGTGGTATTGCTTAATGTTGCTTTTAGGGAGTGGATTAGAGTGCAATATTAGCAAGAATAGGGACAGTATGAAACGTCTTGTCTATAGAAAAGTATTGTATTTAAATTAATACCTCTGCAGGGCTGCTTGTTGTTAACGACGATTGTGGCATAACAAATTGGCAAATCAGCTACTACTACTACCACCGTTGACTGCTTAAGGCTAGTTAAACAAAATCAACCTCCATATTATGTGTTTTGCACCGACTTTCCTCTCAACTGCGGGAAGAATTGAAAAGAGGGGGCTGGAGGGGGGTGGCACGACGTACTCTTCACTGAAAAACTCATATGTAGACTAATATTGAAAAATACAGAAAAAAGCACGCTGGCGGGAATATTTGTTTGAGGGTGGGAGTGGGGTGGTCATGTGGAAGTGAATGAAAATGCTACACAGCAATGTTCTTACTAAGCTCCCCCTTCTTTCTTTCTAAGCATTTCAATATCCCATATGCTAGCACGGCTACCCAGCCTCACGAGGGTCTCTATTTGTAATACACCAACATACATTATGACACGTTATGAAAATTGCCTCACAAATTGATCCTCATCTGTGCAAGTTTTTCTCTAATCGGGTAGGAAAAAATCTGAGGATTTTCATTCGTCGTCCTTATGCGGCCATTTCAAGTATATAGTACCTTAATTTGGAAAACATTTCTACAATGTCACTAAGTTTACAGACATCCTTACTAAACTGCTAAATAATCAGAATTGTCCTATAACATCTAACATTAACCTCCACAATTTCAGAAACACACATTACTTTCCGAACACTGATCCTGCCTATGGAAAAATGATATAGGCCTACATGTAGACGTAGAAGGTGTGCACCGTTTTAATCAGGAGAACCTCCCCATTTAAATAAGATAAGACAGGCCAGCGGGCTTTGCTGCCATAACACACTAGTGTTAGCTAGGACAGGGATGCCGGTCTTCAGAGGCAAATATCTCAAAATGTATATTTTCTGATTTTTAAACCAGCAGGATATGATTAGGCAGCTCCATTTACTGTCATCAAATGCAAATCCCAAAATGTTTTCCTTTAGAACTCTGAGCTTCACCCATTGGTTTCCAATGGAGAGACATGCTGGTGTACTGAGGCGAATATCTCCATGTATATTTTTTTGTGTTCTCGTGTCCAGTCTACTGAAGGCCTAGGTGTAAAATACACTGCCCTCCACTGCTGCTGACAGTGCTGTTGGCTATGCCGTTAATAGGGGTTCTACTAGGGCTGTTTTGAAAAGAACCAGTAGCCTAAACGTCACTCTATTATAATTGGCGCAAACACAGTATGGCAGGCATATAGCCTATAAAACACTGTTCTGGTTTTATAGAGCCATTTACATTTTCGATGCTTCCCAATAGTGTACTTAGCTATATTCCCGGCGGTAATTAGTTAACTTGCCTTGATCTGCAAATGCAGTCGGAGATGTGCTTTATTTAGTGATGTGAGCACTAAGCTACAAAGAATGTAACAACTGTAGTTAGTAAAAGCTTTCGAATTTGATTGACAGATATGTATTTTGCCATTGTATTGCCTTAGGAAGCCATGCATGATAAAATTATTAGATTTCCATCCATCGTGCTGAAGTTACGAATCATTATTGGTAAGTAGAATAAACATGGAAATCAAATGCCCGTCCAACA
This sequence comes from Esox masquinongy, assembly GCA_016801175.1. Lineage (NCBI taxonomy): Eukaryota > Metazoa > Chordata > Actinopteri > Esociformes > Esocidae > Esox > Esox masquinongy. Next base: position 24,625 of record JACXGI010006486.1, read on the forward strand.
AGTTTGTTCTGGTAACGGGGCCTGTATCTACTTGACAGGTAAGCAAGTTAATATGGACAGTAACAAGCTAATTGTTCGGTTTGACCAGCAAGCTAGTAGATAAATGTAGCTTGCCATTTAGATGTACAAAAGTTGGTCAGGGGCTAATGACTTTCAAGAGGGGATGATTACTTTGTAATTTAAATTATGCTATATGGGCTTGGAAAACCAATGACATGCTAATATAGGCAAATATTTTGTGGAATGCTATGTTGCCATGATTTTTCAATCACAAAAGAATAGCTAGCAGGGTCACTAAAAATAGCTAACGATGCTACCTTTAGCAATAAATGTTAATGTTGGCTAGCTAGTAACCTTAGCTAACGGAAATATGTTTAACTAACCTCAGTTTAAGCTAACGTTAGTCCCTCTAAAATCATTCTGGTGACATGAACATTATAACATACGGTTTAGATAATAATAATTTGACCTTTTAGAGATGGTGCCATGCTTTCAAGCCTCAGTAGCTAACCTATGCTCAAGTAGCTAAATTAACTCTCGGTATTCATTTGTACAATGACTTGCTAATATAAGCAAATATTTAGTGGAATGTCACATTGCCATGATTATTTAGTCAAAATGTATTGCTAGAAGGACCTCAGTCTAAGCTAGCGTTAGTTCACCTTAAATCATTCTGGTGACATGAACATTATAACCAACGCTTTAGCTATTAATAATTTGCCTTTTGTAGAAAGGGTGTAATGTGTTCAAGCCTCAGTAGATAATTCATGCTCGGTAGTTAAGTAATTTCTCTGTTTACATTTGTTTCCACAATTCCACTTCTAACTGAGAGAGGGCTAAACTTATCAAGTGCACCTTTAAATTGTAGCCATGGCAGTTAAATAAAAATAAGATCTGAGTTGTAATTTAACAATAACACATGGGTACATAGGCTCTATGCCCATGCCCTACCAAAGTCAACATATTTTTACAGTAAGAATAAGGAGGGTATTTTCCAAATAAATCATTATCTGGAAAGGTATTAGTTTTATTGTTGCCACTTGTAATAGTCTTCTGATCATCGAAATTAAACAATTCTAAGATAAATGGTTTGCACAATCATTGATGATAATACACATCCTTAAGTAAACACATCTTTGAAAATGATAATGGTTATCTCTTCTGACCCCATCATTACCTTTAAACAAGCAAAAGATTAATTCATTAATATGCTCTGCGCTGGGGAAGACTGACAAACAGCTCTGATTTTGTCAGATATTTGAAGTAACCATATTTATCTGATGCAGAAAATTATATTATAATACCAGTTGAGATAAATGTCCTGAAAACTATTACAATTTAACATCCAAGTAAATTTAGTTTTGCCAAACAGTGGCATTATAAAAGCCATAACACTATCTGTTGTTCTTTGTTACTCAGTGAGATTACATTAGGTACACATGATCAGGGTTGTGATTTTATTTTATAAGTTAAAAATAAAAATGTGCAATCAGGCTAGCAGTAGCTTCAATGCTGAAATCCGCTAAATGCTGCTTGCAGCTTTAATTATTATAGATTTATTTTTTATTTAATGGTGTCAAACCCCTCCTGCTGGAGCTTTGTGGTATTTTTCACTGTGAAATAAGAGGAAGTACGTCATCACTGCACGCAATCTAAAGAAACACCAACGGCAAGGTTTAACCTTTCTGTGCTCTTTCTTCGGCATATATCAATAGTGATGATGTTGTTTTTGATCTAGTTAAGAGTTCATAAATGTAAATTCTCTTTTTTGCATCGTTAGCCATTTAGCTAGCTAGTTAGCTATTACGACTTTGCATTCCTCATGTAGCTAAACAAATTGATGATGTCTATTTGACAACCCACGTATATTTCCACTTGGTTATAACCTAATGTTGAGTGAGCTAGTTAATTACTACTGTGTGGTAGGTGTAATTGCTAGCAGAATTGACATATTTGTTTTGTGATATTTGTGTGATTTGAAAATTACCATGCTAGTGTACATATAATTATACATATTATTTTATGTACCTTTCAGTTCCACAACTAAAGCTCAGTAAATTCATTGAAGTAAGAGTCTGTACTAGCTTTTTGGATAAAAATGAATGAGCGGACATTATACATGGACGCCATACAAGCTCAAAGGATTATACTGCCCATTTGGTCATCAGATGCTTAGTATTACTAGCCTCCCGTACAAGCCTCCCGTCCAACTGCATTTTATTGCAATTCACCAAAAATGCTCTAGGGGTCTACCGAGCTCCACTAATCTCAAGTGGGATGCCAGTCGGATGATTTCCACAGTCATGCTCCAAGTCCTGTACAGTTTTACTGCTCAATTGTACGCCCAATTGGATTACACATACACTGCGGTCCAAACGCCCCAGAGTCCAAATTTTGACATTTACACACAAATCACTACTACACAGGATGAGTTTCAGGCCTGGTCTACATCCAGATCCAGTGTATTACATTGCCGGTGGCATTGTATTACACTGCAAGTCTACTGTCCACATCCAGTGTATTAAATGTAATACACTGTACGCCCAATGGCATCACCCATACACTTTGGTCCAATCGCCCAATTGCAAATTTTGACGTTTACTGGGCAAATGTACATGTTTTACTGCTGAATTGTACACCCAATGTGATTACCCATACACTCCGGTCCAAACTCCCCCATGAGTGCAAATTTTCACGTTTACTGGGCAAAAGTACGTTTTACTGCCGAATTGTATGCCCAATGGGACCACCGATGCACTTCAGCCCACACTCCCCCGAGTGCAAATTTTGATGTTTACTGGGCAAATGTACATGTTTTACTGCCTAATTGTAGGTCCACTCGTTTCAAAATATACTTCATTCTTCTCTTCTCTGCATGTTCAGTATACTTGTTTCAAAATATAATTTTAACCAGTTAAAATCACAATACTGCTCCATAACTAATAGGCAACATGGTGTTTATGGGCTGCTGTGGTGGCAATTTTTGTTGTCATAACATACAATTCTGGAATTGTCAGTGCGTACTGAAATAATGTGCATTAAGAAATCACACTGAGGGGCCTTCAGTGATATTTTAAAACTTACTTGTGAAAAGGTTTAAATCTGTCATTTGATCCTATGGAAGTAGCGTTTGAAGCGTTTTTCACAAATTCAGAATTGCTGAAAAATCATTACGACCAACTTAATGGGTCCCAATTGCAAATATGTTCCTTGGGAGGAGATGGACTTATATACCTCTTTTCAAGGCTGTATCTCAAACAGGGTCAGCGTGGTGAGCTTGCAAATGTGAGAACCCTCTATAGCGCCACCATGTGGTTGATAAAATAATCTTTGCAGTCATTATTGTCATATCAACTTCGTTAACATATGCAACAAGTAGAATTATTATACCATTATCCTTGTAGGAGATGTGTCTATATATGTGCAAAACCACGCCCAAGCACATGTTCACGCCCAAGCATCCATGTTTTTTGACATACTCGGCTGGCTTATAGAACATCTGAAGACATCAGTCCATAGATGCCAAATGTCAAAGGACATGAATATCGGACATTCCATGCTATAGAGGTAGCTTATGAAGCGTTTTTTCAAATATTCAAAATGGCTGAAAAAACATAAGGGCTGAGCTAATAGTTTCAATTATGTTCATCGTGAGGAGTTGTTGTTTACAACTCAAATGGGGTGAGTGTGTTGAGTTTGCAAACATGGATAACCTCAATAGTGCCCCCGTGAGGTTGACATAAAATTACTTGCAGTGTTTTTCGTATTATCTTTGTCAACATATTCACAAAGTAGAAATTTAATGTCATTATCTTTGTAGTAGTAGTGTGCATATATGTTCAAAACCACACCCATGCACATGTTCATTGGTCAATAGCGGCCATGTTTTTTGCCACACTTGCCTGGCTTATAGAACGTTTGAAGAAATTGGTCCATAGATGCCAAATGTCAAAGTATGTGAACACTGGATCTCAGGTGCTATAGGAGTAGTGTTTTAGGCTATTTTCACCAAATCCAAAATAGCGGAAAATCCAATATGGCGGACTTTATGAGTCCCAATAAGACAAATGTTCATTGTGAGGAGATGGACCTATGTACCAATTTTCAAGACTCTACGTCACATGGGGTGCGTGTGGTGAGGTTTCAAATTTGGCCAAAAACACATTGAGTGTGTTTTTGGAGGCTTGCGACATTGCCACCTTAAGGCCAATTTGTAATTGGATTACATCAGAAGTTGTGGCCTTTGGACCTTTACTACCATGTATATTTGGGCCTTTTTGTGCTTTATCTCACGGGAATTTCCAAAAAAAGGCCTTAAAACGGCAGGAGTATAATAATAATAGTTAATGCTGCGAGCAGCATTGAGTGTGTTTCAGCATTCAGCTGCTATTGGCCTTATTTCACACTTGTGCCTTGAGATCCATGTGAACCATCTATTCATAAATTCTCGAAATAAAGCAGGAATGATGTTTCTTGTCCAATGATGCCCCTATGTGGCCAAATTGAGCCATAGTTCATACATTAGCTAGATGGATTTCCCTTATTATGTGTGCCAAAAGTAAATCACACTCAGTGATACAGATAAAGAGATAATGCCATCTGGCTATTATGGCCTTGTGGTAAAATGTAATTTACTTGCATACGTTACATCGTAATACTGTTGTGGACATGTACATCAAATGATTTTATCACATCAACTCTGTCTGATTTATATGCATATATGTGTAAAACCACACCCACTTGAATGTTTATTGGTCAATAGCAACCAAATTTTTTGACATACAGGTTCGGCTTATACATCTTTTACAGAAATTGGACTATAGAAGCCAAATATTACAGGACATGAAGATCAGACATTTGGTGCTAAAAGAGTTTTGTTTTGAAAAAGCGTTTTTCACAAAATCCAAAATGGCAGAAAATCTAATATGGCGAAATTTGAGTCCCATTTAGCAAAAATGTTCCTTGTGAGGAGATGGACTTATGGAACAAGTTTCATAAATCTAAGACACAGGGCTTGGGTGTGTGTCCTAGATTCACCCAACTTATTGTGGGAAGCTCGTGGAAGGCTAGCGGAAACATTTGACCCAAGTCAAAAATTTAAAGACAACGCTACCAAATACTAATTGAGTGTATGTCAACTTCAGACTCATTGGGAATGTGATGAAAGAAACAAAAATAGAAAAAAATCATGCTCTCTACCAGAGCTGTGTTCGAGACCACCTAAAGCAAGACCAAGTCAAGACCAAGACCAAAGGGAGGCGAGACCGAGACGAGACCGGAACAGCAGGGAAAGGGTCAAGTCCAAGTCAAGACTGAGACCAGAACAACACAAGTCCAATTCGAGACTGTGATTATAGATGTGCCAGATCATCACCATAATATGACCTCAAATTGTACAGTATCTTTGTATTCATATTATGGAAGTATGGTATATTTCCCTTGAATACTGTATTAGCAGCAGGTTTAAATTGCGGAAAAAAACAAATTGAGCCTTACCGCTAATTTTAAATTGGGTTACTTTGACTGCATTTACATAGAAAAACCTATTCAGGTGTTTTTCATTGTTTTTTGACCAGTCATATCAGCAATAAATAACAGATGATAGCTGATTTCACTGACATGATCCCAAGCATGCAGAGAAGAATGAAGTACATGCACATGGGCACACACTTGCTACAATGAGCATGTGTTCATCATAGCTAGTGATAATCATTGGCTGGAGAAAAGTAGATAGTCATTGGCTAGAGAAGCCAAAGGCAGAACGTGGCTGTATGGTGACTTTGGAAGAAATACAGCGCCTGGTACCAATAGCGAAATAGTCACAAATTGGGGGACCAAGTCAGAGACAGGTTTGCGACTTCCTGTGTTTGCATATTCCTGTGTTTGTTTTGGGACTAATAGTAAAGACATGTTACTTAATGTAACATTAAGAAAACGTTACATTCAGTCTATCTCCAATGCATCAAATGAATGATGTCCGTAACCATTCAAGAAGCTTAAAGAAGAGAAATGTGCACAATAATATCATCATGAAAATTAACCAGTGCATACTTTGTAATGCGCCTCCGCAAACACTTGTATGAGAATGATCCAAACACATTCTCTGCCCTACCTGAAATTAAAAACAGGTAACATTATCAAAACTCTTCTATTTTTACAATCTAATATTTCTATATTTAGCCTACTTCAGATTCAGATTTTCTGAATTATACAAACCCAGAGCTAGCACACCTGAATCAACTTATTAACTAATTAATAAGCCCTTACCTGTTGAATCAGGTGAGCTAGTTCAGGCATAAAACTAAACTGTGGGATGGCTGGGGGGTCCCCAGGAGAGGGTTGAAGACATATGAACTATGGTTTTGTGCAGATTTTTGTTATGTAGAATTAAGCAAGCTAGTTTATTTATATAGCACAATTCATACATTGAAGCAATTCAATGTGATTTACAAAGAAAAAGAAAAAATATAAAAATACACTAACATAAAAACAAATACTCAAATGAAAACATCAAAACAATATCATAATAAAAATAAATAGAATAAGAAAATATAAAAAGAATAAAAACAGGATAAAAACATAGGAAGCTATAAGGCTAAACAGTGTGGGTAAGTTTAAGTGCTCAGTCATAGGCACGTGAAAACAGAAGTGTTTTTAATCTGGATTTAAAAATTGATACATTTGGGGCACGTCTAAGATCTTCTGGTAGTTTATTCCAGTTGTGTACGGCATAACTGCTAAATGCAGCTTCTCCATGTTTAGTTTGGACTCTGGGCTCTACTAGCTGACCTGTGTTCATGGATCTAAGAGCCCTGCTCGGTTTATATTCTTCAAACATATCAGAAATGTATTCGGGTCCTAAACCATTTAGACCATTTATAAACTAAAAGCACCACTTTAAAATCTATTCTGTAACTGACTGGAAGCCAATGCAAAGATTTAAGAACCGGAGTGATGTGCTCTGTTCTCTTGGTCCTGGTTAACATTCTAGCAGCAGCATTCTGAATGAGCTGCAGCTGTTTTACAGTCTTTTTGGGGAGAGTAGTCAACCCTACTGGAGATAAAAGCATGGATGAGCATCTCTTGGTCTTTTTGGGACACGAAGCCTTTGATTCTGGCTATATTTTTTAGATGATAGAATGCTGTTTTGGTGACCGCTTTGATATGACTGTCAAATGTGAGGTCAGAACACCAAGATTACGCACTTGATCCCGAGAATCCAGCCCTTTACTAATACTTGTTCTTTTATTTTTGTTGCCAAACACAATAATCTCAGTTTTATCTTGGTTTAATTGTAGACAATTTTGGTTCATCCAGGTATTTATGTGCTCTATACAGTGACATAGAGAGTCTATTGAGCTGTTGTCATACGGTTCAAGAGACATATATATTTGAGTATCATCGGCATAGCTGTGGTAGTTAATGTTGTTGTTCTGTAGAATTTGGCCCAGAGGTGGTAGCATATAGAGATTGAACAGAAGCGGTCTGAGAACTGATCCCTGTGGAACTCCGCATGTCATAGCCACCCTATCAGATTCATGATTACCAATGGTGACAAAGTAACTCCGGCCATCTAGATAAGATCTGAACCAATCAAGGACTGTCCTGGACAGTCCTACCCAATTTTCCAGCCTATCTATAAGTGTTCTATGATCTACAGTGTCAAATGCTGCACTGAGATCTAATAGAACCAGAACTGTTATTTTATCTGAATCAGTATTCAGCCGTATATCATTTAAAACTTTAATCAGGGCCGTTTCAGTACTGTGGTGAGGTCGGAACCCTGACTGAAATTTGTCTAAGAGACCGCTTGAGGTCACAAAATTGCTGAGTTGATTAAAGACAACCTTCTCAATGATCTTGGCTATAAAAGGGAGATTTGATACAGGTCTATAGTTGTTCATTATAGATGCATCCAGTGTTCTCTTTTTTAATAGGGGCTTAATGGCAGCTGTTTTTATAGACGTTGGGAAAATGCCTGATTGCAGAGAGCTGTTAACTATTTGCTGTAGGTCCATTGTTATAGAGTTAAAAATTGTTTTAAAAAAGTCTGATGGCAGTGTATCGAGACAACATGTGGAAGCTTTAAGATGTTGAACTGTTTCTTCTAGGGATTTTTGATCAATTGTATTAAATTGCGACATAATAACCACGTTATGTCTTGTTGATGGTATAGTGTCCTTGTTTGATTGTGTAGTTCTGACACGCAAATTCATTACATTTCACAGTGGACATGAGTTCTGATGCTATCTGCTTTATTGGGTTTGTAAGCTTGTCGACCATGACAAATAGAGTGCAGTATTGTTACATAATGACACACACTGAACCAAACAGAGAGACGTAATGACACAATAAATGTTGCTGTCTGGCCCTGCGTAACTCATTGTTGAAGCTACCAAGACTTTGTTTATAGATGTCATATTGAATTTGAAGTTTAGTTGTTTAGGTGTTTTCTGTTTGCTCATAGTGTTCTTTACCTTTACCGGTGCAACACGATCCATGACATTCAATATTTTGGCATTAAAATTATCCAGGAGTACATCAACTGACACAGCACTTATTGTTGGAGAGATAGCTATGGCTTCCATAAACTGAGCATTGGTGCTCTCATTAATGTACCTTTTCTTAACAGAAACAGAGTTTACTGGAACATTCGGGGTGATAAGTGATTCAAAAAAGACACAGAAATGATCAGACAGGGCCAAGTCTTTAACCATGACAGAGGAAATATTGAGACCTTTAGAGATAACCAGATCTCGAATGTGGCCTTGAGTGTGTGTACGCTCTTTCACATTTTGAGTGAGATCAAAAGTGTCAAGTAGTGTAAAAAGTTCTTTGGCATTATTGTCTGTACTACTATCTATGTGGATGTTAAAATCCCCAGTAATAATAAACAAGTTATAATCAACTGATATAACAGAGAGTAGTTCAGCAAAATCATCAATGAAATTTGCAGAATATCGTGGAGGTCTGTAAATGGTTAAAAACAAAAGGGGGAGAGGGGAGTGTGATGGAGGGGGAGAGGGTGGGTGTGATTGTGGTGGAGGGTGAGTGTGGTGAAGTTAACTCATGTGCATAACTTAGTCATATGGAGAACAACATATTTTAGGCCAGAAATCTTCAAAATAGACAAACTGTAACACAGTGCACCATAACACATTTAAAACTAAACAGGTATAGAGGGCTATTCTGTAGTATACTTTTTATCACTCACCTCAGCATCCACCCTACTGTCCCTCTCATCTCTCTGACGCTCTGCTTCTGGTTCAGACTCATTGCTAAATGAGTGAAATAATACAATCAGCCATACATAGTGAACATTCCCATAAAATAGAAATTTCAGCTCTATTACTGCCAAGGTGGTCTCCTTTATTACAGAACATGATGAATAAACTATTACTCTGTTAATAATGCCTAATGTTTCCAGCAACCTTTTGCAAAGTTTCAGATATCAGCCGCTGTCTTTATCTTGTTCATGATCGGTCGTGCACTGTGGCAAAATAAAATGACAACTCCATCCCAAAACAAAGAGCAAGGAAGTTATGAAGGAAAAAAGAACACATTTTCAGAGCAATCCAAGATAGCCAGCGTTTATTAACCGAATTCAGAGAACAAATGGAACAACAAGCTATCTCACAGCTGGGATAGATGTGACTTTTGACAAACTGGCCTCTTAACTGTTAATAATCCAGCATGGCTAGCTACTGTAGCTAACGATAGAGGCTGTTCTAGCTAGCCTGTTCGGGATATTAGCGGTCACTATGCTTGTCTAAAGTCCATCCATCCCAGTTGTATTGTATTCCAATCGAAGTTCGAACAAATAAAACTAGTCAAAATGCAAATGAAATGGGCAAGCACCTTTTCATTATCTTACTGATAAAAGTAAGTTGAAAAGTGGATATTTACCATCCATATATAAGGCGAAGTCAGGTCTGTCTGAGATCGGATCTCCCCCTGCAAATTCACTCATATGACTCCAGTAAAAAGTTAAAGGGTAAAGCATGACATGGATTTCAAGACAGATCGGTTTAATTCATAAAAGGCAAATGGAATGGATTTGGAAAGTGGGCTGACCGGGCTTTGAAATAGGGAGCAGTGGAGAAAGACACGCACAAACATTCACAATGATATTGCCCGCATTATCACAATAATAAATTATTGGGGGGGGACAAATTGGCCTTTCATGAATATTAAGGGGGACTTATTTGGATAATTTTGGGCAGATTATTAATAGGCTGGTCTCGACTGGTCTCGGGAAGAATTTACAAGTCCTCACAGTCCAAGACCAAGTCAAGACCGAGTACAAATGCAACTGAGACCGAGACAAGACCGAGACACTCAAAAAGTGGTCTCGAGTCCGGTCTCGAGACCACTTTTTGAGTGTCTCGGTCTTGTCTCGGACCGGCCTCGAGTACTACAGCTCTGCTCTCTACTCTAATTCAGATATTTCACATTCTAAAAAATGGTGGTGATCCTAACTGACCTAAGATAGGGAGTTTTTACTAGAATAAAATGTCAGCAATTGTGAACAATGGACTTTGGGCTAAGGTGTATGTAAACGTTCGACTTCAACTGTATGCACCATATAACAAGATACAGTGGATATAAAATCAAAAGGTGCTTCAACAAAGTATTAGTTTAAGGGTGTGCACACTTATGCAACCAGGTTATTGTAAGGTTTTTATTTTCCATTTTTCCCACTCGAAGATTTCAGTTTGTTTTTCAATTGAATTGTTCACATTATAGGTCACATTAAAAGTGGAAAACGTTCTGACATGATTTATCTTTGTCTCATTCTTTTACATCACAAAAACCTGGAAATTTCACAGGGGCGTGTAGAATTTTTATAACCACTGTACATCACTAATGAGCTGTAGGCTAAGCAACAAGATTTTAGGCTAAACTCAATTGCTTCATCCCCCGACCTGTGAACATACTAACACAAAGACCGTAGCCAGTCAAGAAATCACTGGGACAACAAATGTACAGTACTAGTGAAACATTTGTACACACCGACTCATTCAAGGTTATTTCTTTAGTATTTTTCTCATTCTAGAATAAAAGTGAAGACATCAAAACAAATATCACATATAGAATCGTGTAGTAACCAATAAAGTGTTAAACAAATCAAAATACATTTTAGATTCTTCTAAGTAGCCACCATTTGCCTTGATGACAGCTTTGCACACTCTTGGCATTCTTTCTATCGGCTTTATAAGGTCTGGAATGCTTTTCCAACAGTCTTTAAGGAGTTCCCACATATGCTAAGCAGTTGTTGGCTGCATTTCCTTCACTCTGCGGTCCAACTCATCCCAAAACATTTCAATTGGATTGAGGTCTCGTGATTGTGGAGGCCAGGTTATCTGATGCAACAGTACCACTCTCCTTCTTGGTCAAATAGCTTGATACACAGTCTCCTCTGATCAATAAATATTGAGATGTGTCTGTTACTTGACCACTGTGAAGCTTTTATTTGGGCTGCAATCTGAGGTGCAGTTAATTGCCAATTTCTGAGACTGCTAACTCTAATGAACTTACCCTCTGCAGCAGAGGTAACTCTGGGTCTACCTTTCCTGTGGCGGTCCTCATGAGAGACAGTTTCATCCTAGCACTTGATACTGCAATGAAAGAAAGTTCCATGTGTTATTTCATAGTTTTGATATCTTCACTATTATCTTACCATGTGTAAATTATGAAAAATAAAGAAATACACTTGAATGAGTAAATGTAAACTATTGCTCTTTCAGTGAATGTGGAAACACTGCAGTACAAAGGAAGTGGGAACATCAGTTAAACATATCGACTATTAAAACCATAAGGGCTGAGCTAATGGGTCCCAATTACAATTATGTTCATCGTGAGGAGTTGTACTAATCCCCCTTTTCAGGGCTCTAAGTCAAATGGCGTGAGCGTGGTGAGCTTGCAAACATGGATAACATCAATAGCGCCCCCGTGTGGTTGACAAAATTATTTGCCATCATTTTTGTCGTATTATCATTACATGAACTTTACACTACTTTACATGAACCGTACACAATCAGTCGCATGGATATGGTGGAGGTGGTAACAGCTGGCCACAATCGATGACGTGCGGTTACTTAATCACAGAATCGCAAACTCCTTTTAAATTTTCCAGTTCAAAAAATAACCTAAACATTTGCGAACTAGAATCGAAATCGGTACACCCATATATCCGCATGTCAGTGTGTTTCCTAAGCCCATATAGCGTAATTTAAATGACAAAGTAATCATCCCCTGTTGAAAGTCATTAGCCCCTGACCAACTGTTGTTAGGCTGGACAATAAAACGCATACAAATTCACCCAAGCCTCTAAAACGGCCAAAGAACTATGGGCTAGTATGGCATTGTGATGTAGAACAATTGGCAAGAATTTGTATGTTTGGAACGCGTTCTGAAGTAGAGTTGGTGCCACAGTGCTCAATATAATTGATAGGAAGAGCCAGGGTGAAAAAAGCCCCAAAATTAGGCCTGTTTATATCTGAAAAACTGAAAAAGCTATTTCAAAAGGAAACTTTAAAATATTCATAAAGAATCTGTACCCCATTATTTTTGAAAAATCTAAGTTGAGGCTCTTTACCATGTCATGTAGACTATAGTGGTGCAATTTGAGATGAAAATCTGCAATTTTTAAATATCTATTTCAAGTAATAATCTACCAACTGTATCATAAAAAGCCATGACTTTCTCCGGCATGTTGATATAGCCTTGTCTGACACTCGGCACTCTGGGGTCGGCAGACCAACAACAGTTTTACCGGTACATGGGCGTAGTCGAATGTGTGAATATGAAACTACCATTACCACGGTAAATAGACATCGCAAAGCCCAAATCAATGACATTACAGGTACCAAAGAAATAAGAACGTACTCACAACAACAATGTAAGCCAGGTGTACTTTTCATAGTTGATCGATTTAAAGTGCCACACAAATCCTTTCCCTGACTGGGACAGGGCTGTTGGTTCCTCGCAATTTCCAGCTTTTCTCGAAAAAGGCTTTGCCAGTAAATCCGCCACCAAATCCATCTCTTCTCCTCCATTGTGCGTTAAAAAGACAACAGGGCTCAGTACAAATCTAAATAAAAACTCTAACGGAAAGCACTACATCTAAAAAATCTCAACCTCATGAAAGGAAGTTAAAATAAATCTTAGATGTTCCTGCATGACATCATAACTAGTTTTACCTCAGTCAGGCAGCTGGCTCTCCAATCACACCACCTGAAAAATGTGCATGTAGGCAACTAGGCAAGCTAGAAGGCTGCTACATACCAAAGAATAGGCTCATTATGCGAACTCAAAATCTGATTGGTTGAGGAATATGACAATCAACAACCTCCTCCCCATTTGCTTCAACAGAAGATGGGATTCACTCGAAATTCTATAGGCCTCAGGATAGATTTTCACCCAGAGACACCATGTAGAAAATCTGATTGGATAAAAGCTCTTATTTATTTGAGCTGCACTGGAAACAGCACAACCGACGGAGAGAAAAGCAATGAAACTACGTCAGTAGACTGATGGGAACAAACTTTGTAAAATACATCTAGCGTTAATGAAAATATATATTAAATTATAAAAATATAATTATCTGATTCCGACATCACTAAGCCAGCAAAAAAGGTCTCTGGTCAGCAGCAGTTTCAAAAAATATCTTCTTGTATACCAAATAATAACTTTATCAAGTCGTCAATGTTTTGTAATTATTAGCAACATAAAATGTTAACTAGCGTGTCATTAATTACCATTTAGGAAATTCCCGACGTAGTTATAAAATACAACTCCGTTCCCAATTATCGTCTACCTTACTATTTTGTTCAATTGCATTATGGTTCATTTTTATTGATGTTGCAAATGACAGAATAGAAAGTTTTACCTACCTTGCCTTCTGGTAAAGAAAAAAAGACTGATCAACTTAACATTACATGATGTCTGGTCTTTCGCACATGTGGTATTTCACGATTTGCAACTTGTCTGCTAAAGTTTGTTTATCAAACAAAGTCAGATACAGGTGAGAAGATGAGTGACTCAGAGACAGGAAGGTGATCAAGATTTGAACTTCCGGTCCGATTGGTGAATCGTCTTGTTCAACCATCTTTGATCGCAGAGACATTTGGTCCCAGAATTCAGTGGAATTAAAAAAAATGGCTGCGCACATAAACAGTATTTAGCCGAACAAGCTCAACATAACCTTCATAACCTTCATAAAGGAATTCATTATTTTTCACCATCTTTAGTGAAATAGTGAATAATCTTGTAAATAAAGGCATTGTTAACACACAAACCATTGTCTGCTGGTTAGCCTATGTTTTATTGATAAGACAAGTGGAGTTATCCTCAGGAAAATACACATCTTAGAAGGTTGCTCAATAAATATTCAGTATAATCTTTAACAGTACTACTGCCCTAAATAGTTTCAAAATATAATTTTAACCAGTTGAAATCAGAATACTGCTCCATATCTAATAAGCAACATGGTGTTTATGGGCTGCTGTGGTGGCAATTTATGTTGTCATAATATACAATTCTGGAATTGTCAGTGCATACTGAAATAATATGCATTAAGAAACCACACTGAGGGGCCTTCAGTGATATTTTAAAATGTACTGAAAAGGTTTAAATCTGTAATTTGATGCTATAGAAGTAGTGTTTGAAGCATTTTTCACAAATTCAGAATTTCTGAAAAACCAAATTAATGGGTCCCAATTGCAAATATGTTCCTTTGGAGGAGTTGGACTTACATACCACTTTTCAAGATTTTACTTTAAACATGGTGAGCGTAGTGAGCTTACAAATGTGAGAAACCTCAATAGCGCCACCGTGAGGTTGATAAACAAATCTTTGCAATCATTATTGTCGTATCATCTTTGTTAACATATGCACCAAGTAGAATTTTTATACTATTATCTTGTAGGAGATGTCTATATATGTACCAAACCACGCCCCTGCACATGTTCATCTGTCAATGGTGGCCATGTGTTTTGACATACCGGCCTGGCTGATATAACTTTTGAAGACCATGGTCCCTAGATGCCAAATATCAAAGTACGTGAAGATCGGATATTTTGTGCCAGAGGAGATAATTTTTTAGTGTTTTTCATGCATTCAAAATGGCCGCCAAACCATTAAAGCGAAGTTGAGTCCCAATGGCAAATATGTTCCTTATGAGAAGATGGACTTATCTACTTCTTTTCAATGCAGTATCTCAAACGGGGTGAGTATGGTGACCTTGCTAATGTGAAAAACCTCAATAGCGCCACCGTGTGGTTGATAAAAAAATCCTTGCAGTCATTTTTTTCCGTATGGTCCTTGTCAACATATCTACCACGTAGAATTATTATACCATTATCCGTGTAGGAGATGTGTATATATATGTGCAAAACCACGCCCCCGCACGTGTTCATTGGTCAATAGCATCCATGTTTTTTGACATACTGGCCTGGCTGATTTAATTTTTGAAGACCATGGTTCCTAGATGCCAAATATAAAATTATGTAAAGATCGGACATTTTAGTTAATTTTTTAGTGTTTTTCAAAAAATCCAAAATGGCGGAAAATCCATCATGGCGGACTTTATGGGTCCCGATGGAAAAAAATTTCATCATGAGGAGCTACACCTATGTACCAATTTTCGAGACTCTATGTCACAAGGGGTGGGCGTGGTGAGCTTGCAAAAAGTGTGACTTTGGAGGCTTGTGACAGCGCCACCATGAGGCCGACATGCATGCTACTCCACCAGAAGTTGAGGCCCTTGGCCCTTTACTACCATAAAAATGTAGGCACCAATAAGCCATTTTATCTCAGGGGAATTTGCAAAAAACACCCTTTTTTGCCAGATTAATAATAATAATAATAATAATAATAATGAACCGGAACAAATACAATGGGGTTTCACCAGTGAACTGCTCTAACCCTAATAATGAACCGGAACAAACACAATAGGGTTTCACCAGTAAACTGCTGAAACCCTAATATAATCATCATCATCTTCATCCGCTTATCCGGTCGCGGGGGCAGCAGCTCCAGCAGGGGACCCCAAACTTCCCTTTCCCGAGCCACATTTGCCAGCTCTGACTGGGGGATCCCGAGGCGTTCCCAGGCCAGTGTCGAAATATAATCTCTCCACCTAGTCCTGGGCCTACCCCGAGGTCTCCTCCTAGCTGGACATGCCTGGAACACCTCCCTAGGTAGACATCCTGGGGGCATCCTTACCAGATGCCCGAACCACCTCAACTGGCCCCTTTCGATGCAAAGGAGCAGTGGCTCTACTCCGAGTTCCTCACAGATGACTGAGCTTCTCACCCTACCTCTAAGGGAGACGCCAGCCACCCTTCTGAGAAAACCCATTTCAGCCGCTTGTACTCGCGATCTAGTTCTTTCGGTCATGACCCAGCCTTCATGACCATAGGTAAGGGTAGGAACGAAAATTGACCGGTATATCGAGAGTTTTGCCTTCCGGCTCAGCTCTCTTTTCGTCACAACGGTGCGGTAAAGCGAATGCAATACCGCACCCGCTGCTGCGATTCTCCAGCCAAGCTCCCGCTCCATTGTCCCCTCACTCGCGAACAAGACCCCGAGATACTTGAACTCCTTTACTTGGGGTAACGCCTCATTCCCTACCCGGAGGAGGCACTCCATCGGTTTCCTGCTGAGAACCATGGCCTCAGATTTTGAGGTGCTAATCCTCATCCCAACCGCGTCACACTCGGCTGCAAACCGGTCCAGTGAGTGCTGAAGGTCACAGACCAATGATGCCATCAGGACCACATCATCCGCAAAAAGCAGCAATGAGATCCCCAGCCCACCGAACTGCAACCCCTCCCCACCCCGACTACGCCTCGATATCCTGTCCATGAAAGTTACAAACAGGATTGGTGACAAAGCGCAGCCCTGGTGGAGGCCAACCCCCACATGGAACAAGTCCGACTTACTACCGAGAACCCGAACACAGCTCTCACTTTGGACGTACAAGGATTGGATAGCCCTCAGAAGGGACCTCCTCACCCCATACTCCCGCAGCACCTCCCACAGTATCTCCCGGGGGACCCGGTCATACGCCTTCTCCAGATCCACAAAACACATGTAGACTGGATGGGCATATTCCCAGGCCCCCTCCAGGATCCTTGCAAGAGTAAAGAGCTGGTCGGTTGTTCCGCGACCAGGACGGAAT
>JACXGI010006487.1:0-41803 GCA_016801175.1 Esox masquinongy
GAGTGTGGCACCAGGTGTCTTCAATATTGAACCTTTTCACAATATTCTAATTTTCTGAGATACTGAATTTGGGATTTTCATTAGTTGTCAGTTATAATCATCAAAATTAAAAGGAATAAACACTTGAAATATATCAGTCTGTGTGGAATGAATGTATACATTATACAAGTTTCACTTTTTGAATGGAATTACTGAAATAGATCAACTTTTTAATTATATTCTAATTATATGACCAGCACCTGTATATGTAGTTATATATTATATATAATATTAGTGCTGTCAAACAATTAAAATAAACAGCTCCTTCAATTCCAAGAGATGTCTCTTGGAAGTGCAGGAGCTGTAGGTTTATAAGACCAGGGTGTCAGAGCCTTTATGTCAACGCCCCAAACTTACCACAATAATTGGCAACGTATATATTTTTAGCCCATGTAAATCCAGATAGAAGTTTGCTGGTCTCTGAATAGTTCTAATATCTCCAAACATTGTGCTTTTGGTCAAGGCGGCAAGTACAATAACTGCTACTTTAGGCTAATGTATAAAACAAATACAAACCCCTCTTATCTGGAGAGTTGCTGGGTGGGCTGGCAGCAGTGAATCACACCTAAGCTTTTCAAGGTATTGCCCTTTGATGTTTAGGCTGCAATGTGGTTAGAATGGGGTTCACGTTGGGGCCTGTAAACACTAGCTTTCCTGATGGATGGTTAGCCACAACCTAATACTTGTATCCTTATTGAATGATTCCCATATTCAACCAAATGCAGGTTGGCTACTTGAATAATAGGCAATGGCATAAGATAGACATGTTGGCTGGAGATGTTTATCTACAAACATTAATCAGGAGATATATGTGATTCATGCAGAGCATGGAAGTTGTTTGTTAATTCCACTAGTAGAATATGTTTTGGTGGAAATGGGACTGGCAACGACATTAATGCTTAACTTAGACTAGCAAAACATTTAATAATGACTCTTACCAGGCTATTAGCAGGTGGATTCACGCAACACAGTGTCGTGGGACCATTTGGAGAAGAGGGACAGAGTTAGGGGAGGTACCACTGGCCTTCTTGTTCGAAGCTTCTGTTTGGGCTGTAATCTGAGGTGTAGTTAATTGCCGATTTCGGAGGCTGGTAATTCTAATGAACTTATTCTCTGCAGCAGAGATAACACTGGGTCTTTGTTTATTCGAGTTGTTATTGCCATCATATAGACAACCACAGTACAAACAACTTGGTGGTCTTCTGTATACCCACCCTAATGCATTAAGAAGGAAAGAAATTAAATTTTAACAAGGGACACCTGTAAATTGAAATGCATTCCATGTGACTACCTCATTAAGTTGGTTGAAAGAATGCGAAGGGTGCAAAAAGCTGTCATCATGGTAAAGGGTAGCTGCTTTGAATAATCTACAACATGAAACTTATTTGATTTTATTACTTTTAACGGTCTTTCCTATATGTGAGTGGTATTCTACCCAAAATTTTAAACACTTTTATCAGTAAATTAAACCCTTTATTTTACAATGAATTGACATGCTTACATTGAATTGGCTCATTTGAAGCTTTTGTGCATTACAAGAAAAATGTGAACACGTTGTTCCTTAGAACCCATTGAATGTAAGGTGTTGATTTGTTTTTAGCCCTCCGGTTTTGTAAGAAGACACATTCATCAAATGTACCTTAACCCTAACCCTAACTATCAATAAGCTTAAAAGTATTTTTAAAAGTCAAGACCTTGTTTTCATGAAATGTCAGGACATTTGGGTGAATGTTGGTCCTGAAAAGGTAGGGAAACATGTATACACACGGGGCACCCACACATTCATTCATTTTCAAAATTATTTCAATTATGTTAAATACAGTATGTACACAAGGTTGAAGAAATCTCTAAAGGGGAAGAGCGTAGGAGAGGAGAGAAAACCCAGTTTTCTGATTCCATCCAAGAAATATAATGTCAAGAGAGGGCCTCTTGAAAAGAGGAAATATCTTCCTAGGTGTTACAGGGATTAGTTTCGAATGGATTAAATCACAGCAGAAAAAAAATCAGCTCTGTGGAAAAACATGAAAAACCTTTGGACGGGGAAGCCCTTTAAAATACATAATCTTGGGAATTTGGAGGGGATAAATGTTTGTCAAAACATACTTTTAATTTACTTTTTTTGTTGTTACAAAACACCTCATTGTATATATGGTATAGCAGTTCATGAAAACAGTTGATCTCATAAGACTGGAGAAATGTAGGCATCAACTGCATGTGTTTGCTAGTCTTATTAAAAGTTATATAGTTTACTAAACAGCCAGATCATTTGTAACAGATAACCCAATCCTTCTGAATAAACAGTGCTACACAAGAGGGTTGCTTCTTGGTTATACACATCATCCTTTTTCATCATCAGATTTTACAACACACACTAATATGTTGAATGGCTGTGTTCAGCCAGTCCACTGAGACTATAGGGTTAGCAGGCTGGAAGGTCATTTCTCAAAGACAATATTCATGTAATTTTCATTAAACAAAAAAAATATGTTTCTGCCTGACAAGTGAAATTTGTTTCATTTGTAATTAGTCATTCCAGAGACCACAGCCAGAATTGTTTTGGTCACGGTCTCCACAGAGATTCAATTACAATCACAAGAGTTTTAACCATGAAGGGTATGATGTGCCATCCCTATAATATACAGTAATGTTGTTTTAAGCATCCAAGCACAAATTCTGAAAACGTCAAAACCCTCCTAAGGGCGGAAACAGACAGGTCTGAATGTCTGTCAGCCATTAAATCCTTTGCTGACCATGTTGTTGGCAACCCCCTGCTAGTGACAATAATGATTAGGCCGAGTACCTTTCAAAATGGATCAGTGATTGAACATCAATTTAACGGTTTTGCCTCACTCAGTCACAGGCTATGGGATGAGAGCAGGTAGCTAGCTAAGTGGACAAACAAAATGCACGCAACACAAATCAGCTAACCTGGCAACTGTAGCAACTATTCACACGATAAATACATCACAATGGATTTGTATCCATGAAGCAGTGTCCTACAGTATGTTAGCTGTTGAGAGTTTGGTGAAAATAACATCCAATTTATGAACTGTAAGATAGAAAATCAAAAAAAGAATAGAAGGTCCGTAACGCTGCTATGCTCCTATTGTGAATTTATTTCAATGCACAAAAAACCGATAACGTGGTGATCTAAATGAGATGTTTGTCTGGTCATACACATTCTGTAAACCACACCTACTGAAATAATCTCTGTAAAGTGTTCAAGCAATCAATGAATACTCCCATTTGGTCCACATATAGCAGCAAATATATGCTTGCGATTCTTCCATCGGCTTCATATTGTGTACACAACAGAGATTAGGAATTAGAAAAATGTGTCAATCATTATCTAATAGAATGTGTAAAGAGAGAAAACATGGCATACATGACATGAGTGGCAGCCACCTGTGAAAAGAAACTTTTTTAGATAAAGGGTTTAATGTCTAGTTCTTAACTGAGACATCTTGATGTTTCTGAGATGTTTCCAAAATGCCTCGTACCTCAAGAGGATAGTGTCACTATCACCCCCTCTACCTGGCAGTTTCACATGTTCGATTCCCAGGTAGTGGAGGTAAAATTGGTTGTGCTTTGCCCAGGAGAAGTGCTAAAGGTCTCTTTATCAACATTCCTTTCTTTGTTTACCTGCTGAGACCCTAAAACATTGGGTTACCCTTCATATTGAGAATTCCAATGTCCATTTGTAGATGCCCTGAAGATATTATGCAGATATGATAAGAGTTAATGTTTCTGTTGATGTTCTGGTTAGTAGAAAGTTGAAATGGAATAGTCTCTAGGTAGTTTGAAACACATGTACAGATGGACATTTTTAATGGGTCCCAGCCAGTGAAAATGTTTAACCAATCATGCTCTATAGATTTCCCTGCCTGGCCCCTGGGCTTTTCTCCATGTTGGGAGTGGAAATGACAAACTGATGGTTATACCTCCTGTATTTATATACATCTGTGTTGGCGGTATGGGATTAGTGAAAGTGAATCAGCACCCTGCACTACTGCATTTGCTTTCTATTAAATAATGTTTCTGCATTTCCGGTGAAGACGCTAAACAATGCTAGTAAACAATCTTGATCTCAGAATAAGGTCAATATTAGAAGTATCCCAATAGTAATTTTTCATTTTCTGCTATTAATATTATTATTAATTGTCACAGGGCACAGCAAAGGCATGCACAATGACAGGAGAGCCAAACCTAACCCACAGGTGTATTTATTAAATTGAACAACAAAACACACTCGATAAACAAAAGGAAACCAAACACAAACAGTAAACAATATAGGATTGATATAGGATTTCAGCTACTCAACAGTTGGGCTCTCCTTGGTTGTATATTTCATTTCATAATGTGCTAAATGTTTCCGATGGGTGACACATCTGGACTGCAGGCAGGCCAGTTAAGCACCCAGACTCTCTTACTGTGGAGCCATGCTGTTTTAATAAGTGCAGAATGTGGTTTGCCATTGTCTTGCTGAAATAAGCAAGGCCTTCCCTGTAAAAGACATAGTCTGGATAGCAGCAGATGTTGCTCCTAAACCTGTATACTGTAAATTGTTCAGCATTAATGGTGCTTGTGCAGATGTGCAAGTCACCCATGCCATGTGCACTAATGCAGTGGTTCCCAACTCCTGTCCTCGAGTACCCCCAACAGCACACATTTTTGTTGTAGCCCTGGACAAGCACACCCATTTCAACTCAATGAGAGCATGATAATTAGATGACAAGTTGAATCAGCTGTGCTTGGCTGGGGCTACAATGACAATGCGTACTGTTGGGGGTACTTGAGGACCATGGTTGGGAACCACTACACTAATGCACCCCCATACCATCACGGATACTGGCTTTTAAACTGTGCGATGATAACAAGCCGGATGGTCCCTCTCCATTTTAGTCTGGAGGATGTGGCGTCCATGATTCCCGAAAATAATTAAAAATTTTGATTCATCAGACCACAGGACAGTTTTCCACTTCGACTCAGTCCATCTTAAATGTTTGCATAGTGTAGCAGGGGAATCACATGCAACTTCAAATGCAACTTCTGCAAGTTAACAAAGACATACTATTTATTGTCTACAGCAGGGGCGCCAAACTATTTTTTCTTTAAGGTACACGTTCATCTTTCTAAGGAAATTTGATGGCCTTCACATATCATGGTGTAGAGAGTAACCATATTAAAAACATACAGAAATGTGCGTCTATCCAAAGCGTTGGGTATTTCCGATGCTCTCTGATTTTATATCTGTATGTTTCACCCCCTTGGTGTAAACAATTCTCGTATACTCGTGAGTCATACGCTCCACATGTACTCTAAGACATGCAATAATGGACCGTACACCTTACACTTCACAAAGACATTGATGAGGTATCCCATTGTCAACCCTAACCCATAACTGCCATTTCATCTGTCAGGAACTCAACCAGTCCCAGGGAAGGGTGGGGCGGGTGGTGGTAGTGTGATTTGGATGTGGATTTCACTTCTGAGTCGAAACAAGGACAGTGTTTGACACTTGAGCTCAGTGCAATCAATGATCACCTGTGTGTCTGGGAAGTCCTTGAACTCAGCAGGGAGGTTGGCTTCCTTACTCTCAGCTAACATCTTGATAGACACTGTGTCCAGGATTGTGTTGTCAGTCCAAGTACAGATAATATAGCTCACTGTGGGGGGTTGGACATTGAACTAGTGTCCCAAGTCTCTGTCCTTCAAACCGAGAGACAGGTACATCAAGAGAAGGAAAAGCTTGTCAGTTGGCTAAAATGCCTCTGAGGGGGAATGCAAGCTTGTCAGTTCAAACTAAGAATTCTAGATTTATCATATTATAAAGGTAGGCTACTGTCTACAGATCCAGCTGGAACAGTTACAACAGAATAAAATGTACATTCATACATTGGATGTTCATGAGCTGCATAAAATCAGTAATACATGTCATTTTGCAGACGCTTTTAGCCAAGGCAACTTATATTCAGGTGTGAATACATTTATTGTATGAGTGGCCTCAGCTAGAGTCAAACTCAAAAAAATTAGACTTGCAAGGACCATGCACTAATGACTTAAAATAATCAATACACCATAATTTTGTATTTGCATATAAGTAAGATGTCTCTAAATACTTGATATACAGTGGCCTAAGATCTTGGAATATTTTCAGTAATAAACAAACATAACCCATGATAGACAAGCATCTGTAACTCATTCCGTTTTGGCATAGCAGTTGATCCTGCTGTATTGGATTACATTGTACAGTAGATGGATGGCTTAGAAATCTATTTTATAAATTTTATAAAAATACTGTACCTGAATGTATTTTATAATGATTATGTTCACAAAGAATTGTTAATGTTTGGACTTTGCTTTCACTGTGATGAGAAGAATAACGAGACAAAAAGATGATTTCAGTTTTTGTGGTATATTATTTACTTTGGGAAGTTATTTTCCCATTATCTTTCAAAGCCAAGGTTAAAAGAGGCAAAACATAAACAAGTACAGATGTGGGCTTGTCAATAAAGACTATGTAAATAAAGATGAAACACCAGAAAAACACCAAAACTAAATTATAAACTGTTACAAAACCTACAAAGGTAAGGGGCTATCGTAGTGGAGAAAAGCTTTGGTGGCATCACTCCTGACTATATTATCCCCTTCTTTTGGAATGGAGAAGAGGAGCTCACTGTCTCCACTGTGTGAGGACTGGTTTTACTGGTGCTCCCACAAAAACGCACACAGGGGGAGCTGATGCTAGAATGGGAGAGGGATGAGGGCAATTAGTTGACTCAGCTGGTCCAATTATCAGTTGTCATACTGCTTACCATCCTGGAGAGGCAGACCAGCCATGGCACTCTTAATCTCGTTCCCAGAAACTTTCGCCCAAATTCACAGAACTTTGGACCCTTGCTTCGGATGCGGCCTTCATAGCTGATGCGGGAACCACTAAATTGGCAACATGATAGCCATTGGCTCAATCAGCACATTTAAATTTCGCAATACACTCTCCCCCATGTGTCTCGTTCGCTAGTGTTAATATTTTCTGTGTATGGCTGTTCGATTTATTTGAAAAAAACAAAAATTTCAGAAGATGTTTTTGATGCAGTTCCATCAAGTGTGCAAACACAGTAATAGCAATAAAGGATGTCTTCTAATTTAGGGATTTCATCTCTTTAACTTGGTGTCATGTATGAGGCTAAAGAATTTAAACAGAGGGCCTGGAAATACTTTGACAATGTTAAAGTGATTCAATATTAAGCAGCAAACAACATCATGTCATCAAAATGATTTAGAAAGATTGCAGTGTTGTCATTAATGTAACCTTACATTAGCTAACATTTGGTAGACACCCCAGCAACATTACTTTAGTGAGCTAGCTAATGTTATACCATATCTAAAAGTCTAGTCTCCCATTACCAAGCATGGCCAACATTGTGCTCTGTCAGCCAAAAGCCATTAGATATGGTAACATAGTCCTCTTTTCTATCCCTTGTATTGACTTGATCATGCTTAACAGAAAATACTTATCTAGGTAAAACAATTAAAAGGGTTGATTTGGCCATTTACAGTGTTGGATTTGTGTTATGAGTAAGCACGGCTTTTGTTGTATTTTCCCTACAATATTGCTTCTCTCCCAAATTCAACTTCCAAGTAACCATGATAACGTTTTTGCAGATTGATTTAGGAAGGCCATTACAGTGTAGTGCAGTAGTATAATTGTATCTGTCCAATCTTGCCAGTAGAGATAATGTTTGCACTTATTATTTGGATACATTCCTCAGTTCTACCAATTTTTTAAGGGGTTGTCTTTCTTTTCGGTGGGGCCATTAGCCTGACAGCTCAGATATGTCATTTGTTAATTAAGTAACTGGAAAGTAGGGTATATTTCCTTCTCAGTCATAAGTCACTGGGAACATTTTTGCAAGTTTACACTGCCAGTTCCAACCCGTGTCTCCATTTGGGGATATTTCAATGGAAGGTGTTCCAAGCTGAAATGTGTTGTATGCAAAATCCTTGGGACAAGGTTATAAAATTCTGAAAGAATTGTACTGTCCATAAGTATGGACATTAGGGTTTAAGTAATGACTGTCGGCTTTAATTTGAGGGTATTTTCATCCATAACAGATTTAGAAATAACAGCACATTTTGTACATAGTCCCCCCATTTAATGGTACCATAGGTATTTGAACAATTGGCTTCACAGCTGTGTCTTAGGCAGGTGTGACTCTGTGCATCATTGGTGCATGCACAAGAGACATATCAATGTCAAATCTGGAATCTTGGTGGCTGGTGTCTAACAACATGACCACACAAGGATCAAATAACAGATTGTTTTCAATGCAAGTCGGCCAACATGAAACCGACAAATCAGAATAGATCAATCAGAGACATTGCCAAACTATTAGGCATGCCAAAATCAACTATTATGTGCATTAAGAAGAAAACTGAATGCACTGGTTAGCTCAGCAATGGCAATTTAGGCGTGGATGTGTCAGCCACTACAATTTGAAGAAGACTACTGGCTGGACTGCAAGTTGCATAAACACTAGTTAGCCTCAAAAGCTAGATGGCCTAAAAATACCAAAAAAAGCCTGTAGAGTTCTGGAAAAAGGCATTGTGAACAGGTGAGATGAATATTAACATGCACTAGAGTGACAGCAAGAGTAGTGTGGAGAAAAATAAGGAAATGTCATACTAACTCATACTAACTTATCTCTGAAATAAGATACAGGGGGTGTTAGGTTTTGTGCATGTTCGGCTGCTA
Organism: Esox masquinongy; assembly: GCA_016801175.1. Taxonomy (NCBI): domain Eukaryota; kingdom Metazoa; phylum Chordata; class Actinopteri; order Esociformes; family Esocidae; genus Esox; species Esox masquinongy. The sequence continues at coordinate 8,795 of JACXGI010006487.1, forward strand.
CAGGAACTGTGTCACATGTCTTTATTGATGATTTAACTGCTGACTGTTGCAGTATGCTGAATTCTGAAGTGTACACAAATATCTTCTGCTCAGATTCAATCAAATGCCTCAAAATGCATTGGACAGGATCTTACCTCATAACAGGACAATGAATAAACATCCACTTGCTAAAGGCAAGTATGCCCCGAAAATAAACAGGAACTGAACATGGCTACAGTACAGGCCTTGTAGAGCAAGACCAGGGAAAACGTCCAGTGTCTGGTGGTGTCTAGGCGTTGCAGACTTCAGGCAGTTATCAATTGCATAGGATATTTTAATCAAATTCTAAGTATGACAAATTTAAGATTGTTAATTTATCCAATTCTTTTTTGTCCCCTGAAATGGGGGCTGTGTGTAAAAGGGCCATAATTCCTGTACAGTGTTTCTGCATTTAATTAATTAAAGTGAACAGTCTGGACTTTATTCTATTAGTAATTGTTTTTTTTCAAATTCAGTGTGCTGCAGTACAGAGCCAAAACAACAAAACGGGTCACTGTTCAAACACTCAGTTAGGAAATGGCAATACACACTCATTTATACAGGGGCGTGGCTACCCAGAATTCAACAGAGTACCATAAGCCCATTGACAAATTACAGTTGTGAGCTCCTATAGAACGTGACTTCCTGTGAAGTGACTTCCTATGAACGAAACAAACGGATGTTCTGTCTGTTTTCTAAACACATTTAACTTATAACAAAGCGTACATTCATATGATCTCATATGAGTATTAGGTTGAATATAAAGTAATTGTTATTTCTAAACTGGTGATGTTATCATACATGGAGCGGAATCATTAGTCCTTGTTGAACCTGGTAAATCTCTGTAAATTAAATTGCACGGTGGACTCACAGCTCCTGGATCTCGTTCCAGTTCTCTTGCATTTCTTTGTGACAATGCAAATGTTGCATTTCATGGACTACTTGGGTGGGATGGTCCTGGCACGCTAGGCCTTAGTAGCACACACCTATGCATACAGTGCATACAGAAAGTCTATCTTTTTTGATTGGCAGTCCCTCAAAATAAATGCAATTACATTACATTACATTTGCTGTCCACTTCTGTAAACTTTAGTGATCCGTCCAACAGATCCCAGTCTGGACAGGTTCAGTGTGGTAAAATAGGTTTTGTGCATTCTCAAATTTTCCAAATTATTTTTGATACTTTACATTGCATCTTACGCCTCATTCTCAGCCAAAGACAAAATAAAGACTGTAAGCCTGAGGCTAACACAAAAATCAGAAATCGTCAAAGCATATACCAGAATTATCACTAAAAAACTTTGATTTACAACTCTTTTAACTCCGTATCCTCAGTTTCTTCCTTACACTCTGCTCTTTCATACATTTTATATGCCCTCGCCCCTTGATTGCCTCTTCCTGCACTCTTTAAAACCGATGCAATCGGTCACTACCAACTTTTCACAACTTTTTGATATCTGGCTATTCTCTTTTGCAAAAGTGATCAAGCTCTGTCAATGTCTTTGGGGATAGTGAATGGACAGCAATCTTCATGTCATTATTAAGTTGCATCTGACCAGGCCACTTAAGAAGAGTTAACTTTTTATTTCTTAGCCACTTCAATGTAGCTTTAATTGTGGCTTTCTTGTAGATGGCAGCAGGTTTTAAGAACTTAAGAACTTGGCTGTATATTGCTCCATTAATTTTCCCTTCTTTTCTTGGATAATGAATTCCTTCTTGCCGCCATACTACATATAGGCCATATTTGCTTAGTATTTTGTTGTTAGATGCAAGCTTACTAATGGCCATCAAAGGCTTTTGCTCTGTTGAAGTTGCCATTGGCCTCTTGATAGCCTCTCAGTTCAGTCTCCCAATTGCTTGATCATCCAGTTTGAAGGGCCAGATTGATTTAGGAAGGATATTAGTGGTACCATACACTTTCCACTTTTTAATAATCACCTTGACTGCCCCAGTGGATGGTTTAGGCCTTTGAAATATGTTTATACTCATCCTCTTATATGTGTATTTACACAACTTTACCATTTAATTCTTTTGAATGTTGCTGCTAATGGACGAGCGTTTGCTTTGTAGATAACTAGCTAATTTGGGATTGCTATTTCCAAGGGGTACAGACTTACACAATTTTTAAATTTCAATTTTGGATTTAAAATATATAATTTCATTTCACAATACAAAACAAATTGCTCTTGTGGGGAGTATGGTGTGTAGTGTGAGGGGCGGGTTGGGGGGCAATTTAAATGCATGAAACTCTGACACTGACTCTAAGAACGGAGGGAACAATTTCAAGGATTAAGGAGTGTAGATGTTTCGGCTCAGTTAGGGGATTTTTTTAGGGGGTGGTTAGGGGATATCCAGGGGCTGACTCACAGTTGTACATATTTGGATTAATTGTGTAATAGTTGAAATTTGGAAGCTAATGATTAACTCATGTGTACCGCTGGCTGGATATCCCCATTTCAAGTTCAACTAATCATTATCTATGTTTTACTAAAGCCCCACCCCAAAAAAACAAACTGTCATTTTTACTTTCAAAATCTCTAGTGTGGCAAATTAATTAGGAAGCTTGCAGTGTTGAGCATGCAAATTGCTAGTAAATAAGAAACAATCAAAACACATTTTCTGAGCCAATATTGCAGTTAAAATAGGCTCCTGTCCAGACCAGTGTGTCACAGCTCTCCCAGCACTGTTAATTACATAGGTCATGTCAGCCAGTCAAAATCAAGAACTTGTTAGCCAGGATAAAACAAGAAAACCGTTCTAAAGATGTAGGTTGTTGATTTAATAGTCTAATTTGGGATCTGTTTGACTCAATGGCTATCCAAATGTTAGGCTGCTTGTCGGTTAGTAGTTATTGCTGATGATATTATATTAAAGACCATAAAGACCTCTAGCCCAGGGGCCTCCAAGCAGGTTAAACCGCCCCTGACTCTCAACAGGCAATCATTAGACCATCTTCCTAGTCGGTTCACTGCCCATTTCAAGCATTAATTTACTATAATTACTCATAGTTAGATGGCCCTATCTGGCAGGCCAAAAATCATCAACAGTATTATCTAGGAATATCAGTGGACTGCCTGTTTTTACTCACAGTAGGTAAGAGAACCCCTATTTATTCAAGTGGTAGGTGTGTGGACGCTTATCCATATTATGTCCATTTAAAATGTCCTAAGTACTGTAGGCTCATTGATGACTTGCTCTGAAGCAGTGTGACAGTGGTACTGACCTGGCATAGATTTTAGCAATAGTTTGGCAAATAGAATTACTACACTTATTTAATGTTGGATACCGATTGCTAAAGCAGAGATGAGCTTATTTTCCCAAATCATTACCTTAAGCTTTACCCTTCTCAATGTATCTATTTTTTTATATTTTTTTATCTATTCAAGAATATCTGCATATCAAATGTTTCACTTTGGCTTGCTCAGCAGCCTTCAGCGCCTCCTCATCTAAAGTAGAGGTATCAAACAGTTTCCAACCTCACTCCAGCCCCTGGTCCACACACCTCCCAGCCCTTCTTTCCATCTCCTGCCCACCTCTCCCTTTGATGCTCCAAAGAGCTGCTTGAAAATTTAATAGGCTGCGATTTAATAAAGTTTCCCATCAGTGATCGAATTTTGCTGCTATTACATCTGAGGTACATGTGTCTGTATTATTTCTTTTTTTTACCTCTACTACAGACAGACTGCCAGTCTCTAGAGACACCACAGTTATGACTGTGAAATGTTGCTTTTTTTCTCAGCTGCTTCTTTCTCTTCTCAGGGAAGTGCCAACTCTTCATTGCTCTGCTCTTCCAAGATGCTGCCAATCGAAATTAAAAATAAGTCTGCTTGCCATAGTACCATCTGATTTTCTTGTCATTCATAGAACTTGAATAAATAGTATACAGTATGGTCACTGTATGAGTACAGAATTCTACACTGAGTACATGGACCAATATCAGCTTCTCTAAAGGAGTCTAGTTTCTGCCTATTACCTACCTAGCTTGACAGCAATTTGAGATAAAAAAGATGAATTTCGAGAAATGGAGTAATTATGCAGACAGGATAATGGTGAATCAGAGGAGAGAGTGGAAAAGAGAGATAAAAAGGGGTGTAGTCTTGTGAAAGATATTTGTGCATGTCTTTCTGCACTTGTTCTGCATGCTATACAGTTCATTGGGCACTAATTACTAGTGTTGTGTGGTGGGCAACAGGCTGCAGTGCTCTTTTTATCCTCCAAGGTGTCCTGCCTGTTAGGCAGAACAAGCACATGTTGGGTCACTGATTCTAACTGTAGTATTTGATAAGGGTAAAGTTAAATATGTAGCTAGCTGTTCTTTTTTATTTGAAATAAGAGTATGTTGCAGTCGGAGGCTTAGAGATGCTCATAGATGAGATCGCTCAAGTGGTTACAAGGTAGTCTTTTCCTGTTACGGATAATGAAGACTAAAGTACTGTATGGGTCACTTTTCTGGAGCTGTCCCCACACTGAAGTGGCCATATTTATTCTGAAATACACCAACACCAGGAAAGATTTTTCTCAGAAACCGACCCAGCCTCCATTAGAATGGTTCTGTGAGCCAATTCGCTATCTGCCAAAAACATCTATGCGTTTAGCTAATGTATTACAACTCCAGACAGTGGGTTTTGCCCGCATGCAATTCATTTGTCTGAATGTCAACTTTATGTTAAAGGTAGTAGATTCTTTATTATTAACCTGGATTCCCATTGGCTCCTATTGAAGCTCATTCTGGGGGAAAACAAAAAAAATTACGAACAGTTGTTTTCTTACCTTAATCTCTCCTCCATCTCTCCTTTTCAAATTACATGTTTTTCTGCAGCATTACCTGTACTTTTTACTCATGCAATAGGTTTTGATGCAGGTGTTTTGTTTTTTTGTGAAGAAGAAGGCCACAGAAAACTGTACAAAAATAAAAGAATTATTACTAATTTTGGAAGAAATTATGTGTGATAATCTATAATGCCAATTGTTAAACTTATGTACACCCAAATGCTTAACAACGAAACTTATCACCACTGACTGTTCAAATTAGCTACCAAAAGTAATTTTTTGTGAAAGTGGATTTAAAAAATAAAGAAGTTAGTCACCACGTTAAAATCAACTAGGCTAGCAGATGTCCAATTCTGTGAACATACCTGCATAGGGCAGAGGCATTATCAGCAAAACTGTGTACTCTGGTTGCTAGGCAACTTTACATGACAGTAAGCTTGTGGGCTTCCTACCTTTGATATACAGCTGCAGCAGCACATCAGAGTGGAGAGGAAAAGGAGAAGTAGTTTGTTATATTGGAATTATCTATCTCTTGATTAAAACATTTCCTGACCTGCAATACAGTTGTTCTGAAACTCAAACAGAACCATGCAGTGCTTATTTTGAGCTGTATCCTGCTGGGACAGGATTTTTGCATTGTTTGTTCTGGCCTGTTTTCCACGGATCTGGCATTATTGTTTTTTTCCATCACTGTGTGCACTTTACTGTATACATTATACTAAAAGTGATCTGTTCATGAAGTTGTATACTGAATACATACTGTACTATGAATAAGTCTTAGGCCAAATGAGAAAGTATTTTAAGCACAATTCACAGAAAGGTGTCAGGTGAACAAAATGGGATCACGATTTATGACTTGAATGCATGCTCACAATTGCTATATAGAGTTGTGCTCATAACTTTGCATACCCTGGCAGAAATTGTGAAATTTTGGCATTGATTTTGAAAATATGATCATGCAAAATATAAACGGTATATATGATCATGCAAAAAAAAATTATTTTATTTAAGGATCGTGATCATATGAAGCCATTTATTATCACATAGTTGTTTGGCTTCTTTTTAAATCATAATGATAACAGAAATCACAAAAATGGCCTGATCAAAAGTTTATATAGCCTTGAATGTTTGGCCTTGTTACAGACACACAAGGTGACACACACAGGTGAAAATGGCAATTACAGATGAATTTCCCACACCTGTGGCTTTTTAAATTGCAATTAGTGTCTGTATAAATAGTTAATGAGTTTGTTAGCTCTCACGTGGAAGCACTGAGCAGACTAGATACTGAGCTAAGGAGAGCAGAAAAGAACTGTCAAAAGACCTGCGTAACAAAGTAATGGAACTTTATAAAGATGGAAAAGGATATAAAAAGATATCCAAAGCCTTGCAAATGCCAGTCAGTACTGTTCAATCACTTATTAAGAAGTGGAAAATTTGGGGATACCAAGCCAAGGTCAGGTAGACCAAGAAAGATTTTAGCCAAAACTGCCAGAAGAATTGTTCGGGATACAAAGAAAAACCCACAGGTAACCTCAGGAGAAATACAGGCTGCACTGGAAAAAGACAGTGTGTTGTTTCAAGGAGCACAATACGACGATACTTAAACAAAAATGAGCTGCATGGTTAAGTTGCCAGAAAGAAGCCTTTACTGCGCCAATGCCAAAAAAAGCCTGGTAACAATATGCCCGACAACAGCTTGACACACCTCACAGCTTCTGGCACACTAATTTGGAGTTAGGAGACCTAAGTAGTGCTTTATGGTCACAACCATAAGCGCTATGCTTGGAGAGGGGTCAACAAGGCCTATAGTGAACAGAATACCAACCCCACTGTGAAGCATGGTGGTGGCTCACTGATGTTTTGGGGGTGTGTGAGCTCTAAAGGCATGGGGAATCTTGTGAAAATTGATGGCAAGATGAATGCAGCATGTTATCAGAAAATGCTGGCAGGTAATTTGCATTCTTCTGCACGAAATCTGCGCATGGGACGATCTTGGACTTTCCAGCATGACAATGACCCTAAGCACAAGGCCAAGTTGACACTCCAGTGGTTACAGCAGAAAAAGGTAAAGGTTCTGGAGTAGCCATCACAGTCTCCTGACCTTAATATCATCGGGCCACTCTGGGGAGATCTCAAACATGCGGTTCATGCAAGATGGCCCCAGACTTTGCATGACCTGGAGGCATTATGCCAAGATGAATGGGCAGCAATACCACCTGCAAGAATTATTACAAAAGACTGACCTATTACAAAAGGCTGCATGCTGTCATTGATGCTAATGGAGGAAATACACAGTATTAAGAACTAAGGGTATGCAGACTGTTGATTGTGACATTGATGATTGTGACATTCTGTTATGACCTACAGTTGAATGCGAAAATAAGACGTGTTTTGCCTGTTCAGTCATGTTTTCTTTACAAATGGTACATACAGCTCTGGGAAAAATTAAGAGACCACTGCACCTTTTTCTTTCCTTTCCAAAAGTCGAAAAGAAAGGTTTTGAGTGAGGAACAGAAGCGTTTAATTTGCAGTGGTCTCTTAATTTTAAACCTTCTGTTCCTCACTCAAAACCTTCCTTTTCAACTTTTTTGGAGAGGAAAGAAAAAGATGCAGTGGTCTCCTAATTTTTCCCGGAGTTGTATAAGACCAATTCTCTAAGGGTATGCAAAGTTTTGAGCACAACGGTATACAGTGCATTAGGAAAGTACACAGACCCCTTTGATTTTTCTACATTTTTTACAGTACAGCCTACTTTTAAGATGGATTAAATAGATTTTTTCTTAATCAATCTACCCATAATGACCAAGCAAAAACCTATCTCCATAAATATTTTTTTTCATAAATCAATGCAGTTGGTCACCCTTCATGTCTGTCTGTGGTTTGTACAAAATATTTAACCAATGAAAGGTATTAAAAAGAGCTTGTGACTAAACTCCATTGGATCCACAAACTGTTCACAACACCTCGTAGCTCCACCCCGCCTCCATATCGAATGAAGACGTTCCCCACACAGCTGAGCTCAAGCTAAACAGTAATGAAGCGATTTTATCTGAATTCATCTGAAGTGCGGTCTTAATTTTATGATAGACCACTTGTTTTATTTATATGTATTATTAATGTATTTATTTTTTATTTTATTGGCAATGCATGTAATCAACTATCTAACAAGTGCACACTAAAATACCTGTTAGTATTGTGTTTGAAAATATTTAGCAAGGCTAAATAAAGAACTGGTTGTTTGAATAAGTAGGCCTACAGCATTTTCTTTAATCAAGAAACACTAAGTCTAAAAAGGCTAATGTCTTACGTATTTGAGGCCTGAGACAGAGCAGAGAAGAGGGCAGGCAAGCCATCTGAACAACTACCGGCTACTACTAGCTGTGATTGTTTCCCTTCCCCAAATGAGTTCAGTGGCTGGATGTGTGTTCAATCAATTCATATTTTCGTTAGCTTTGTATTCGCCATGAATGTGTTCACAACATTATGGAAATGTAGTAACTATGTAGTGAAAGAAAGGTTGGCTTGAAATGTAATTCCAACTTTAAAGGAAAAATGTTTTTATATGTTCGCTAAATTTGAAAATTTTGAACGTAACTTCAACCTTGGGCACTCTGCCCCATTAAAGCAGTTGGCTCTCTCAAACTTAAATAGTACAAAGGCGTTGTTTGTGTAAAAGGGCATTTTTTGGGCTTCATCTGCAGCTCCAAGTTGTTTATTTTGGCTTTCTTTTGACAGTCCCGGTTGCTTGTTTCTCTTGTGATTTCTGGTTTGGAATGCAGTTTAGTCCAGCATTTTCCGTCTAGTCATAGACAATACCGTCTTCAATAGCATGTTCATAGCACTTAATATATGATAACAAGAGATTTTGGCCAAATGTATTCAACGACAGGAAAACTGAAAGCACACATAGCTACAATAAGCTTTGTAACCTGTAATTTGATGATAATGTAATGCGAAGCACTTACTGCCTCAGATGTGGCCGATCTAATCTATGATGGACAAAACACATATCTGCCCATTCGCTCTTCAAAAACCTTGTAACTCCATTTGAGCTTGATTATGGTAAAATATTAATAATATAATGACACATGCAAATATCTGACCATATATAAAGACACAATTCCAACTTTGATAGTGCAGTGTTCAATTATTTTAAATACAAAGGTTTTTTTCATTTCCTGACAAGTAACGGTTTTGGACATACAAGGTTTCCGTCCAACAGAAATTATATGTGTATGGTACAACAATCGTACCATTCCCTGTTTTATGTGCATATGTGCACAGTTTGGCAGTAAGTACTGCTGCTAAGAGCATTTGTACACACATGTAGCTTTAAATTAAGTAAAGTTTTGCTAGGGTGTCGTGGTCAGGAATGGTGGCTGGGCGTGATCGTCATCAACTCGGATCCAAATGCTTGTAAGTTTGAATCACGAGAGATGTGCAATGTTTTTTTACTGAACCTAACCTTAACCCTAACTTTAACCACCCTCAAAGAGTAATCTTGCCTTAATGTTTTTTGTTGTCAAGCCTTACCCCAAACCTTAATCATACCTTTAACCCACACTGGAGTATTAGCAAACCATAGCCTTTAAGCATTGTTTGTAGTGCAGCTTTTCCCTCCATTTACATTCGCATTTGAGAGTTGACTTCAACACCGACCGGCTCCCCATACATAATTTATATTTATGAATTTGAATACGTAATTGGCAGTCCATACTATCGTGTCTAGATGTACGTTCATATGTAGGAGACTGTGCTGAGATTTCCCCAGGAAAAGTACTCATGCTCAAAAGGTAGAGAATTTAGTTTTGCTTGCCAACTGTTTCGGTAAAAGAATAGTGGACTTCAAAAGCTATTTGACAGTATTATTTATAGCAATTGGAAATACATGAATGACCATGTAGTGGATAAGCATCAAGGATCTTAATGCCCTGCTTACCTACATTAATCAGAAAGTGAATAAGGATAATGCAAGAATCATGAAAAATAATATTTATGATTTGCAATGTAAGAAGGATTATAAAAGCGACCAGAGTTGATCCGATTTGCCACCTCGTTATTGTCCTTGCACCTTTACAAAATCTGGAAATGGAAATATTTGAACCCGTATCTGACAGGCTATTCAGGTTTGGTCTGCCCAGGTTTATTGTTTGGGCAACAATGTAACAATGCCGTTTCTGTGGGGAAAGTGTAATGCATGTGTCTATATTGCTCAAAGAACTAGAAGGAGATACATATGATATCTTTCCCTTTCTCTGATCCAATCGACATAAGCCTGCAACTTTCATCTCTCCAGTATATCTATTCATAATTTATTTCCTTATAGAATAAAAGCTGTTGGAACAATGGTGAAGATGCTACCAATAAATTGAAATACATTTGAGAAAGTTGTAGAATTAGGCCTACAATACTGTTGTCTTTTCAGAAATACATTTCATAATTTAGAAAACTACTATTTAAAAAAATAAAAAATAAGGATGAGGTGTGACCTGTGTGTAACCTAATCACAAGTCAAAAACCTTTAAAATTAGGAAAGTGTAAAAAATGATTGTAAACAGCATAGGCCTACAAGATTGTCTATTGGTCTTAGACTCTCAGTTTGTCAGTGTGTCATTTTGATTGATAAATGTTCTATGCCACTACATACTGTCAATAAAATTATCCAGTATGGATACAATATTTATTAATGTTATGTTTGTTTCAATTGTTATTATAAATGTTTAGGTTCCTTCCGAGACCCCCTCAGGTCACACACCTTTCAGCTTACAAATTTAGCCCTCAGACAAAGAAAAACAACCACAAAAATCTAAACACAAATGTCACCCAACTCACCATTTGCATGCACTCCATCTCACCAATCCAGAGATACTGGTCCAAATGTTGCAGCACATGGAGTGCATGTAAATGGTGAGTTGGCTGACAGTTGTGTTTTGTTTTTCAAAGTTGTTTTTGTTGGTTCGGGTATTGAACCTGAAGACCAGGGTTCTATACTGACTATGTCTACTCCTTACCTGTATTCCTCTGATCCTTCTACTGTCAATAAAAACTGCAATGAAAAATAAATAAATGAGGACAATGAGTGTCCCCTCTTCTTTAAAAAAATAAGTATGTTCTGCTCTTTCTATCAATGCTTGGTTGAAAGATATGTGGCTCGAAAGATGTTTGGCCCTGCTATCAAGTAGCCTAGCAATTAATCAGGGCCAGGTCACATAGGTTAGAGGGTCTGAGAGGCCATTTTATGGTAGACTCACTAGCCCCTAAGCACTGATCCTGGGGGACAAGGAAAGGACTGTGCAACTTAATAAGGTCGCTGCTTAGTGTCACTGGCAGGGAATTTGTTTCCATGTAATCCTTCCACACAGTATGTCTTTCTGTGGCTGGCTCTTGGTCCGGTATGTTTAATTGCACCCTACCTGGTCTTAGAATTTGTAATGGGTTTGAAGATGGAGAATATAGAGTGATTGGAGAAATAGAGAGTAATTGGAAAGTAGTTGCATTGTGATTGTTGACAATACATATAATGATTGGATGATGATTATGAATGTGGATCATCCTCCTCTTTCTTCATTTACATGCCAACAAAGTACTTTAATTTACCATGGAGGACACTACAGCAATGTCAATGCTGAAAAAAAACAGAAAAGGGGGAGAAACAGGGATATAATGCTCAATGTTTTGTCCTTCGGGCAATTGATCTGCAAGGTTTGGTTCATAACAAACAGAATCCATCATTGAAATGTTCTATTAACCACTCCTAAAACCTTCGGGGCGATGTGAAAATAACAATCACAGAATCAAAGACTCCCATACCTCCATTAAGATGAATAGGCTTTCTCTGTCGTTCAAATCAAATATTTAACCCCCAATTGTTGGTGCAATATGTACCATACCCTTAGAGTGCATTATATTGTACTCAGTCTAACCATGTACTATGTTCCTACCTTATGAAAAAATAACCGAAGGTTGAAACATGGCATTAAGCAACAATTAAATAGCACGAAAAATGCCCCGCTCAATGACTGCTGAACTTGTCTGCTTCAAACATCAAAAAAGGAGGATGAGTGAGTCTACGGGCTAAGTGTGAAAGTGCGATGTGGGAACTGTATGACTTGCTTGGCACCTGAATTGGAAATGACTCAGAGGACAATGGACTGCAAAAAGAGATACTCGAAACAATGTGCACAGGGTGCATTCAATTAAATTTCCACAACTGCTATGGCTGCATTTTGAAGATATCTCTCAGGAACCTTTTTCTGTAGTAAAATATGCTTTGGAAATGTCTGGGAAAAAACTTTATGGAAATGTTTTGCTGATTTCAAGTCTTTAGGGGTTTGCTGTTGTGACTGTAATAAGAGATATAGAATGTACTCACTGTATCATACAGTGCAATGCCCTCAAAAAAGGCTTTGGTATGATATACACTACCGTTCAAAAGTTTGGGGTCATTTAGAAATGTGCTTGTTTTCCATGAAAACATACATGAAATTAGTTTGAATAGGAAATATTGCTAAGTTAATAGGAAATGTAGTCATTCACAAGGTTAGAAATCATTTCTAATTTAAATAATAATTGTGTCCTTCAAACTTTGCTTTCGTCAAAGAATCCTCCATTTGCAGCACTTATAGCCTTGCAGACCTTTGGCATTCTAGTTGTCAATTTGTTGAGGTAATATGGAGAGATTTCATCCCATGCTTCCTGAACCACCTTCCACAAGTTGGATTGACTTGATGGGCACTTCTTACGTACCATATGGTCAAGCGGCTCCCACAACAGCTCAATAGGATTGAGATTCGGTGACTGTGCTGGCCACTCCATTATAGACAAAATACCAGCTGCCTGCTTCTTCCCTAAATAGTTCTTGCATTGTATGGAGCTGTGCTTTGGGTCATTGTCCTGTTGTAGGAGGAAATTGGCTCCAATCTAGTGCCGTTCACAGGGTATGGCATGGTGTAGCAAAATGGAGTGATAGCCTTCTTTCTTCAAGATCTCTTTTAAACTGTACAAATCTCCCACTACCAAAGCACACCCAGACCATCACATTGCCTCCACCATGCTTGACAGATGGCGTCAAGCACTCCTCCAGCATGTTTTCATTTGGTCTGCGTATCATGAATGTTCTTCTTTGTGATCCGAACACCTCAAACTTAGATTTGTCTGTCCATAACACTTTTTTCCCCAATCTTCCTTTATCTAGGGTCTGTGTTCTCTTTCCCATCTTAATCTTTTCCTTTTATTGGCCAGTCTGAGATATGGCTTTTTCTTTGCAACTCTGCCTAGAAGGCCAACATCCCAGAGTCGCCACTTTGTTGACATTGAGACTGGTGTTTTTTGTGGATACTATTTAAACAGGATGCAAGTTGAGAACCTGTGAGGCATCTGTTTTTCAAACTAGACACTCTAATGTATTTGTCCTATTGCTCCGCTGTGCACCGGGGCCTCCTAATCTGGTTAGAGACAGTTTGTGCTGCTCTGTGAAGGGAGTAGTACACAGCATGTACGAGATCTTCAGTTTCTTGGTAATTTCTTGCATGGAATAGCCATCATTTCTCAGAACAAGAATAGATTGACGAGTTTCAGGAGAAAGTTCTCTGTTTCTGGACATTTTGAGGCTGTAATCAAGCTGATGCTCCAGATACTCAACTAGTCTATTGAAGGACAGTTTTCTTGCTTCTTTAATCAGCACAACAGTTTTCAGCTGTGCTGAAAGGGTTTTCTAATGATCAATTAGCCTTTAAAATTAAACTTGAATTAACAAACACAACGTGCCTTTGGAACACAGAACTGATGGTTGCTAATAATGGGCCTCTATAAGCCTATGTAGATATTCCATAAAAAATCAGCCGTTTCCAGCTATAATAGCTGGAAATAGTCATTTACAACATTAACAATGTCTACACTGTATTTCTGATCAATTTGATGTTATTTCAAAGCACAAAAAACAGGACATTTATAAGTGACCCCAAACTTTTAAACAGTAGTGTATTTTGGAGTGGCTTACTATCGCCTTTGGTAAAATATATTTTGTAATGACTAACTAGAGATTTGCAGTGAGGGGACGTGAGGAATGTACCTTTCTGGTTCGCAATTTAATTTACAGTGACTAGGGCTCTGTGTTCCCCTCACTATACCACTTTACTAGTGAATATTCTACACCCTAGCCGTGATATCACGCGTGAAGCTCTGGAGAACCCTGGCAACATGAGATGCTTGAAAAGTGCTTTCAGACTTAAGCCTGGACTGGCATGTAAAAAGCTGAAAACTAGCTGGGATGTTCCATACCCTGTCCATGAATATGTACGAGCTTTTATGTCCGGCTTCTCTGACTATGACTTTCATACCATGTAAAAGAGACTGCAAAAGAATAACATGCCTGCATGACAATGATAGTCAGAAGAGTTGGCTAAAGCTCTTACAAATATGAGGCCAGGCATGCTAGAAGGCCTGCCATAAACATACATTGTCTGTCTAGAGATCACCCTGGGCAAGAGATGCCAATAATCTTTGTGCCAACCCCAGATTGGAGCAAACAAGCATGACCAAAAGACCATAAACTGTAAAATGTAATTATATCTGCAGTGACAGGCTGTGGTGCTGCATTAGTGTCTGAAAGGACCAATGTGCCAGTCAAGATCCATATTCCTCTTACAGTGACACACAGCTTGAACTCGGCCGGGTCATGAGCTATGTGCTTTTTTTTTTTTTTTTAAAGGACAAAGATTGATTAATATTCAGAGAAATTTAAAATTCTGAGTATGTGTAAATGAACGTGATTCTGATTAAAATCCTGGAAATAAATTGTTACAGATCAACCATTTCCGTTGTGTGGAGAGAGCTAGTATAAACGTATCTCCTTCATACATAAAGTCTGGTGTAATCCCTCTCATCTACTCCTATAGCCGTGGGATGTGGGATGCATTGTCAGTGAGGCACGGCTGAGCATAAAGTAATGCCTTTAATCCAGTGGGGCTGACTCATCGAGATGTGGATTAGGCTGCTGCGTATGTCTTCCGCCTGATGCTAAACAAAGAGAAGGAAAAAAGAACACTCATCAGCAGAAACCCAAACCACCACGATCATCCACGCTTTTCCCCTTGTTCGTAAAATGGGACGCCCATTGTGCTTTGGGAGTCTTAATGATAAACCCGGGCATGAAAAAGAGAAATGCTAGAGCCTTATGTCTTTCATCAGTGAATGGTGGTGGGCTGCTACATTTTCAGACTTGGGTTTTGAAGTGGAAGTCGATAGGGAGTTATTCGCCTTTGTATCCTCAGCACAGAGCATTGATGCTATAGTTAATATCTTCAAGAGGCATCTCTGGGAAGTACATAAAATACTGTAGTATCTCATCAACTGATCCATAGTTGTTTAGTTTTAATATATTTATAACATCATAAGGGGCTCTCTACAAAGTAAATGTTTTATTGTAGAAGTTGTTGTGTAGTGGTGGGCTGCTTTGTTGATGGTGAGAATCTGCGTGCCATGCCTATACTATAGAACACAAGTCCAAACATATTGGAAAAACACCAACAAAGAATTGCAGTATGCTATAATACCAAAGAGCAACACATGCAGTATGATGCTATTCTAGAAGAAAATCTGTTATGCAACTCCTCCAACCTCCACATAGCTCTCACACACACACTCCATGCTCAGTTAAAATAGAGTGTGGAACAAATAATTTAATCAATGGAGTGACTGCAAAATATGATTTGACTAAGGTAGATGCCTCTAGTTAGAACAGAATAGAGAGAAAATATTTAACCATCAAACCCTGCTTATCCTCTTATCCAACAAGATCAATTTTTACACTTTCCTAAATTGAGGAGTTTCTTTTGGTTAACCACAAATTTTCGCACATTCCAAATAGTGACCTTGTGGCAATTCCTATACAAATAAGATAAGTACACTTGAAAATACCGTAGTGTGCAGAAGTCTCAGACACCTGAATGCTCAAAGTCAAACTAAAGTCATATATTTGGAAAGTAAGTGTTTATTTGTAAAAACAAAATACATATATATATATATATATATATATATAATAAATATTTGTTTTTTTTATTAAAACACTTACCAATCAAATAAATGGCCTTAGTTTGACATTCAGGTGCATAAGACTTTTGCACAGTACTGATAACGGTGTATTTGGTTCTACATCTGCTGTTCTCTCTTTTGACTGTATGCCACTTCATTACCTGACCTCAGCCATGAACATTTTTAGATGAATAGTTAATATAGCCAGTGATCTAAACTTAATGAAAAAATCTATAATTATGTTCGGAGACCAACCAAGCAAACAAGGCATGTGCCATGGCGCCCTGACCTCCTCACTGATCATGTTTAGTCTCATATCTTATTTACTTTAAGGGTTCCCAAACCTTTTTTGGTCCTGTGACCTATTTTGAAACAAAAACATGTTACCAACCCCACCATGCAACAAAATAAACATTTAATTTAAAAATGTTACATTTGGTGTTCCTTTGTAAAATCAATAGAATTACAGACAACTGGCTTTAAAACTGCAACAATCTTTGCTTTAAAAACTTTGCTGTAGAACAAAAACATGCATCCCTGCCCAATTGTTTTTGTCTGCTTGTGCTGATATTTGTGACAAGACCAAGCAATTGCAAAATTTAAATTAGGCGATCATTTAACTGTTTTCCCCCCGAATGTGTTTCACCCATGTCAAGAGGGCCACCAGAATGTCAGACATTTTGCTTAGGGTCTTCAAAAGGCTGGTGCCGGTCCTGTATTGACTCTTCTGTCCATCAGGCATAGGAGGCAACCCAGTGCTCTTCAATCAGAATGGAGATGCCCCTGGTCGTTATGAGATCTACCAGTACCAGATCAGAAACAAAACTGCCAAGTACAAAATCATTGGCAACTGGACCCAACAGCTCCATCTGGATGTAAGTTATTTCTCTTTTTGTAGTTCATACTATATGTGCAGATTCTGTGCTGTAATGTTAGTAGATTCATCCCTTCCAAATTACAGTCATGTGTTTTCACAATTTTTTGTCAGGGGGTCTCTTGAAGCTTTGATGAGTTTTTGTCATCTGTTTGTTTTGCTGCAGACCTTCCTTTACTCAATAATTCCTCCTCAACCATTAGCTTCACTTCTTTGTGCACACGTCTTCAAAGGTGCAAATATCCAGAGGGTGCTTTAATGATTAACAACATGGATTGGGATGAAGAGAAAGCAATATGAGTTTTAAAACACATTGTTATAATGACTTCAGTCATCATCCACTGTCCTAGGGAAACAGTATAGTGGAATTGTGGGCACGGGGGAGTTACGAAGCTATAACAATGACTTTACATTAAATCGTACTCGCAAATTATGTTTGAACGAAATATGAAGAGATTACTTTGGGCTACGAAACAAATAAAAGAAAAAAGAAACTTGTTTCTATGTAGTCTAAATATATCTGTACTTCTTTAAAAGCTGTGTGAATGGTGGCACAGAATGCAGTTGTTAATGCTAGTCTTGGGCACCCACTGCGGTGTTCACCATTTGTCTTTCAAAGGAGCTTTTCGTTAATTAGCATTCTTTGAGCCGTTAATTAAATACACATTTGGGGATGAGCTTGCTGCCTAGGAATTTAAGAACCACCATTGATGGCAAAAAAAAAGTTAGTCACAACACTAAATGTCCCCTTTCTAAAAAGTGCAATCTGAGTTGATCTGGAATAGATCTTTTAGTGGAGAAGAGAAAGAATCCCCAATGCCAGCGATGAATGTCATTAAGCAAGAAAAAACTGTTTACCATGGTTATTTAAATGGTATATTAAGTGTTAAACTGCCTCTCCTCCACACATCCCTCAGATCCCAACGATGCATTGGCCAGGGGGAGGTCGTAAGATCCCCTACTCTATATGCAGCCACCCGTGCCAGCCCGGAGAGCGCAAGAAGATAGTGAAAGGCATTCCTTGCTGCTGGCACTGCGAGCGCTGCGATGGCTACCAGTACCAAGCAGACACATACAGCTGCAAGATGTGCCACTTCAACCTGCGTCCCAACGAGAACCACACTGCTTGCCGTCCCATACCTATTGTCAAGCTGGAGTGGAGCTCTCCTTGGGCTGTTATACCTGTCCTCATCTCCGTGTTGGGCATAATGTCCACGCTGTTCGTGGTGGTCACCTTCATCCGCTACAACGACACACCCATCGTCAAGGCGTCAGGCCGTGAGCTCAGCTATGTTCTGCTGACAGGCATCTTCATGTGCTATGCCACCACCTTTCTCATGATCTCTGCCCCCAATGCAGGGATCTGCTCCCTGCGAAGGATCTTCCTGGGTCTCGGGATGAGCATCAGCTACGCAGCCCTGCTCACCAAGACAAACCGCATCTACCGTATCTTTGAGCAGGGGTCCATGTCAGTGAGTGCCCCCAGGTTCATCTCCCCTGCCTCACAGCTGGTCATCACGTTCAGCCTGACTTCAGTGCAGCTCCTGGGGGTGTGCATTTGGTTCTGCATGGACCCATCCCAGGCCATCATCGACTACGAGGACCAGCGCACAGCCAACCCGGACCTGGCTCGTGGGGTGCTCAAATGTGACATCTCTGACCTTTCTCTGATCTGCTTGCTCGGCTACAGTATGCTGCTCATGGTCACGTGCACGGTGTACGCCATTAAGACCCGGGGGGTGCCAGAGACCTTCAATGAGGCTAAGCCCATCGGCTTTACAATGTACACCACCTGCATCATCTGGCTGGCTTTCATCCCCATCTTCTTTGGCACCTCACAGTCCACAGAGAAGGTAAGCTATTTGTTGATATGCAAAAAGAGGGCATGAGAACAAAGAGGACTGTTTCCCTACCTCTCCCCTCACCCTGTCTATTTCTTTCGCTTTCTCTCTGTCTCTCTGGTCTTTTTTAGGTCTTGAAATATAATGCTTCTTGTAATGCTTTGTTGATAGAGAGCCCTTTGTACCTTTTTTGTTTTTCTTTATGGTAGGACTGTGCTATGCGGTCAGTGTAGGTGGACATGGCTTGATGAAAATTACACTATGGTATGCATGAGCCTTTTCTGGCAGAGCTTAAAGGATGGTGTACTGTTCTTTTACACTGTGTGCCAGAGAACCGATTTTCATTTTGTAATCATAAAGTTTTAATCTCCCCTGCAGTCTTGGTTTTATGAAAGCTCAAATTACAAGAAGAGGATTGTACAATCCTGTGACTTATAACTGAAAATCATTTAAATTAGGATGAATATAAAAATGCTAAGCCATTAATTATTGAAATATTGAATGTTCTGATCAGAGGACAATGTAAGTAAAAGTAGGCCTATTGTGCATGCAGAGCATTTTGAAGAGTCCCTAAGCCCTGCAGCGCTTTTTCGTACAGTAGCCTGCTTGTAATTCTGTGACTCATGCGTATTTGACAGCTGCGTGCCACAGTATATTAGTGACCGATGGGCTGTTTACACAACCACAATGCTCACACTTGGGTCATCGTGTCAAATCAATGAGCCTAGCCTGGTGAACTGCAAATCCACTGAACACGGGGATTCGCACCTCGGGTCAAATAATATTATTTTAAACGCTTTTAAGCATTCAATTGAGCCTGTCTGGTTTGGAAAGTCAGATAGGAAGGGTTGGCCCTTTTTTTGCCATTGGCTCTGTTGTGCCTGGCAAGTGTAATCAAGTGCAGGATACTTTAAATATTAGAAATATAAGAAAACATATATTATTTGAACTCCTGGTTCTGCAGGGATATACTAAAACCCATACTGAGATTCCAGTTCACTTTGCCTCAGCCAATTTCCCTTATGATGTGTTTTTTTTGTCGTTAATATAATATAGACTCATCTGACGAATAGAAGGACACATGCTGGGCTTAAGGGTGAAGAATTAATAAATAATTTTTATTGAAATTATGAAGTGTTCCGTTCTCTCCTAAATCCTGTCTGCTACCATTACGTTATATTTAGAACACTGTTCAAAATTGGGGGCATAAGGATTCCACTTTAATGTTGTGGTGCTTAATTAAGAACAATTTAAAATAAAACAAATTGAAAAAGCTTGATATGTTTAAGGGTTTTTTCCTCAATGAGATTATCCATTAGCTAGCATGGCTTTGAATTACAAAACAGGAGGTAAAAGAAAATAAAACCTTTAAACTGACACTAAAGCTCTGCTTTTTTCACCCTCACAATCCAACAGAACCCCAACCCTACTAATTGAATTTGAAAACCTGGAACAAGTCCTCTTTTAGAGGCTTAAGATAAGAGACGACTGTTCTTCTACCAATTTATATTAGACATTAATTAATTCGTATTTTCCTCAGAAAAAGTGCAGAAACAACTGGGGAGAGATAACTTTTCATTAGGAGGAGAAATCATTTTCAGGAGGCTGGAGCTCTGCTACTGTAGGTGAAAGAGGAAATAAAGTAACATGGGTAAGCTTAGCCATGGGAATTCCCTCATACTGCTCACTCTGCTTTCTGTATTGTCTTAAACTTTATGGCAGTAGCTAGTCCGATTATACAAATGCTCACACAGGAAACTTGGAATGGTGTGTAGAGATGCCTTCGCAGAATGTCAAGAAGATTTACAATGCCATATTGAATAACCATGTTGTTATATAGGCCTACCTGCTTTTAAAGATTCTCTTTGGTGCAAAAATATATTCAGGATATGCCATCCAGAACCAACAAAACTGGGCTGTGGCAAACACAAACTGCCCGATTTTCAAATGAATGCTGTGACAGATCCCATGCGCGCTTACATAAACAGTATTCTTTTATAAGAAATTAAAATCATGCCAAAACAAAAGCCCCTCGTAATCATCCAGAGTGACAGGCACAACAAAGCCTTGCAGCTGGAAATGACATGTCTTTTACAGCAATTAAATGCTTGAGTTGCTCTGGGTCTTGATTTACCTTATCTGTCCGCCTATGTGCTCATCACCAGTTTACAGCGAGCCTCCCTCGCCCGGCACTCCAAGCATGCTCATTTATTTGTCATCCCGTGTCAAGAGAAATGTAACGAATGCCATGGGAGGCCTTCTTTGTCGTTGAAATAGGGCCTATCTTTAATGGGCAATCACAGAGCATGATGCTTGATATGGAAATCTACATGGCGCTGTCTCACCTGAAGAGGCACGGTAAATCGGAGGCGATTGGGGGAATGGGTAACAGTTGGAGAGATGCTTCATAATTAAGTGCAAGGAGAAGGTTTCTATTCTCACAACAGACTCAATTCCGACACCAGTCAACCAACATCGAAGGTTCTGCCATTACGGTGCTTGAACAACTGACTACTAGTGACCTGCTTTGTGCCGTGTCTTTTATGTTATGAAGTTTTCATTATGCTGTTGACATCTCTTTTTTTTCCATCTCTGGGCTGTTAAAAAGTGGGTTACTTTAACAACATCAGATTACATGTTATGATGTTATGTCTTTATAGACTGTAAAGCTAGGTCAGACAGACACAGTCCCCACCTCGTCCACTGCCATTCAGAGATTTACCCAATCTGTTTTGGGTTGTAGTTTTGTCTTTTAAAGATAAACAACAACAGTCATTGTTCATCAGTCCCAGAGGCCCAGTAGCACATGATTTGGCTCAATGGGTCAGATCACAGATGTCTGGATAAGATCTAGGTTTTCACAGTGTTTGGATCAGCTTCAAGTTACAAACACTTTGGGAGTAAAGTTTTGACATGTCTATTTCTAAATGGTGAAAAGGACTTATAATGCAGAGTTGCTAGAGAAGAAACTAATCAAGCGCCAAAACATAGCAGTCTCTTTGTAAATCATGTTCTCCAGCATTTATATAGTGTCCCATATTATATAGTGTCCCAGGGGGCAATAAACCCTTATTGGTTTAATTAAACTATAATCACAGTGTGTTTAAATGCAGTTAGATATGGCTGCACTATAGGTTTTCAGCCCACTCTAGGTAACCATGTGTGACTGTCAAATCCCTGAACTGTTTAGATATTGAAATTTCCATTGAAATGATTCAAAACCTGTCATTTGAATGTGCCATACTATACGACAAAGAAAACCACAAAAACTGTACTGCTTCCCTGGACGGATGTTAGTCAATAACGGGTTTGGAGAGCACTCTGTATTCATCCGTCTTAAAATCAAGCATGAGTTTTACAGCTTCCTGTAGAAGTACAGGTTCATGTTCTATATATTCCAGCATCAGTCATCCAGTGAGGTGTGTACATAGACTGTTAAAGCACATCTCTCATACAACCTTCTTCGATGCACAGCACCAATCCTTTTTCTAAGGTTCTCTCTTTCACTCATTAGTGTTGCAGCGTGGTGTCTCACTGTGTACGCATTGCCTCTGGGCTGTTCTGGTGATGACACGATCGTGAGAGGTGTGTGCAATAAGGCACCGTCACCCTCCTACCCTTATGAGCTGCTCTGAATGCACTGCAGTAGAGGCAGATCAAGGTATACATAGGAACTTAATGATCCCTACCAGCTCTTACGGTCTCCCTTTGATATCCCACGTTTGTCCTTAAACATTGAGTTTTGATGGTTAAGTTTAGGGATTAATTCTAAATGGTTACGGTTAGGGCTAACGTTAGAGATAGGGCTAAAAAAGGAAACAATTTATGGTTAGGTTTAGGTATTAATTCCAACTGGTTAAGGTTTAAGCTATGGTTTTGGAAGGGGATAAAACATTAAGAAATCATAATAATAACTGCCTAGTTGCTTGGAGACAGAGCAACTAAGCAGATGCTTAGAGACACACAATGCTTATAGATGGGGTTTGCAGTTTACATCCATCTGCTGTCCCAGTCCACACCCTAGCAAGCTACAAGTCTGCTTGATTGTAATTGTGCTCATCCAGCCCCTAGTGGTCAGTTTTGCATATCCTGACGTCCCGGGGACCCGTGCACATGTCAAATATTGCATTGGATCTAGTGCTGCCTCCCTAAATGATCCAGTTAGATCCAGTCTAAAAATGACTTTGTTCTGATATAAACTTACAATGCTATTGAGGAAAGTTCATTTTAGGCTTATTTAAGCCTAAAATGAAGGCTTATTTAATAGGACTGGAATATCATAATCCAAATGTTCACATTCTGCACTAACTGACTCCAAAATGGTCAACTCTGTATTTGAGAATGACATGCATTGGACGCACACAGAGTTATACCTACCTTCACGTCACTTACAGAATAACTACAGCGGTTATTAGGAATTTCCAGGGTAACATAGAAAAGCGAAACTATAACTAATACATCAGTTGTTAAACATTCAAAGTCGTAGAGTTTTAAGCCCAATTTGTCAGACCAGCCATAATAGTCGGTAGAAGTTAATACAGCAGTAAGGTAATCACAGAAGTCAAAGGATCCCCATTTCTCAATTTCTTTACACAGTAGTATTCACATCTGTCAATTGTTGATTAAATATGTAAACCAACCAAACACTGAACTAACAGGGTTTTAAATAAGTTCTTTGGGATATGAGCAATGAGACTTTATTTACCTCCCCACTCACATAAGCTTAAGGTTATCATTTTCATGTCTCTGTGTACAGAATGGAAGAACGCTCCATTCTAGAATTAGCAGAATTGCTAAAGTACATTAACACGATAACTGGATTTTTTGGGTGACCGCTAGCATGCTAGTTGGTCCCATAGAGTTCCATTAATTGTACTAATGCTGGTCAGCAAGTTCGCTAATGTAAGAATGCAGCTTTCATGGTGATGAGGGCTGCAACAACTAATCAATAAAAATCGATAACATTGATAATCAAAATAGTTGGAAACAAATGTCATTATTGATTCATTGGGTTTACAAGAGACACAGCAAAAAATATATGTTTTGAAAGATAGCGGAAGCAAAGATGGCGGAAGCTACACCAAAGGGAAGTCACATACGACCAAAAACCAGTGTTGCCAGATATCGCAAGAGAAACAAGCAAGAGGACTGTGAAAAGAAGCCCAAGACAAGCATCTTGGAGCTGCAGACAAAGCCCAAAAAAGCAACGCCTTTTTACACACACACTTAAGTGTACTTATGTGTACTGTGTAAGTGTGAGAGAGCATTGCTCTAAAGGGGGCCGAGTACCTGACCTTTGATGTTATGTTCAAAATCTTTCAATTTAGCGAACGTACAAAAAAAATTCTTTTATAGGTGAAATTACATTTAAAGTAAACTTTTCTTTCACCGGTTTACAACATAGTTACTATATTTTCATAATATTTCTGAACACAATGGCGAATACAAAGCTAACGGAAATGTATTTGCTGTTGTTTGCAAACAAAAGTGAATTGATTGAACACACCTCCAGCCACTGAAATCATTTGGGAAGGGGAAACAATCACAGCTAGTAGTAGCCGGTAGTAGCCCAGATGTACATTAGGCAGCAGGGCTAGACAGTAGATGGGGACGTTACAAATTTTATTTAAACTCGCGACTTACTGAAAAAAAGAGGGCCAGAGTCACTTATAATAAGCGGACATGGCAACCCTGCCAAAAAGTGAAATGTATAGGACCACTTCACGTTTAAGAATTCAACTAAAACAGTTTGTTGCAAAATTTGCAAGGCAGAACTCTCATGACACAGGAGCACGACTGTAATGCATGAGCAATTAAAGAGAAAACACATGGTAGCCTTAATGACAGAAGATGAAGAGGGCTCTGCACTGCATGTTTATATAATGCATATTTATTATTTATTTTAGTTTGTATTCATGGAGTTTGGTTTTTAATTGAGAAATAGTTCATCTTGAGTGCATGGCTGAGTCAACATTAACTTTAAGTCTCCTTGAACACGTTCAGTTTGTGAATAGTTGAGCAGCTCAGGCTAACTAAGCAGTCACCACATTACTGATGAATTAACCTATTACTGTCATATTTGGTGAGTTCTACAGTATATCTCTCCACAATAGAAACGTTGAGGTATTTAAATGCTTTACAGTTTGCATTAACATTTACAGTTTCAGTCAAACATTTCTCAACTAGCTTCATGAGGTACTACCCTGGAATTTCTAACATTTTCACCAGTGATAACACTTTAGTTTTTGCACATGTTTATTTTTGCTTTATAACTACTGCCTACAGTTGTTTTAATGAAAGCACTGTAAAAGGATAAGAAAAACATTGAAAACTAAAATGTATTTTAAATAAAACACTTGCATTTAATTATGGAATTTATGTATTTTTTCTATTTGATTCCAGTGATTCCAATCATTTCTATTTGATTAATCAAAGTAGTAATCGACAGCTTAATCGATTATCAAAATGTTTGTTAGTTGCAGCCCTATTGGAGACATTATGTCTGACTAGGGAGGAAGGGAAAATAAGTGATTCACTGTCAAAATCCCAAACTATAACTTTAACATAATGTAGAAATAGATGGTATACAACCACTACTTCCCCTCATCTTGAGAATGAATGTATTAGTGTCTCTGAGCTCTCATAGGACATAAATACAATACATCAGTGGATAACAGACATCAAATACAGAAAATAATAAAATAATTTCCAGCTACAGCTACCCGTTGTCCTAATTGTTCCAATCATTTGTAGATCTAGACTGTACTTACTGTGCCGGTGTAGTGCATTAAAGTTAAAACAGCCCATACACTTATGCACTTCAGTATTATACTTTTAACTGTACTCTAAATGCTAAAGCAACAAGTTCTTTGATTTTTCTATTCCTTTAGATTGCTCCTTGATCTTTGAGTAACAGCTTGAGTTCTAAACGTCCTCCTGAAGGCAGAAGAGCAGCACACAGTCTAGGGCACAAAGGAGAGCACAAGTGGACTTTCTTTACAGCTGTTGGAGCCTCCACTACAGCCAGCCCACGTTCCTCATAACCCCACTCACCCTCCCCTATAGTGCCACACTTAGCTGAGATGAGAAGCAAAGCAATTTGAAGGGAGAGCAAAGTGAATTCACATAATAGCAATAAATAAAAACAAAGACACGCTAGCTGAGGTCATGTCTGGGTCCCTTAACGCTATGTTAATGAAACAACAGTAGGGAATGTCAAGGTGAATTATCTAGCTAGATAGAAAGTACTGGTCAAACTTATGTCATTGTGAACTCTGTAAAAATCCAATATTTTGGTTGACACACATCATTATGAGATGTGTCAGAGGGGATTATATTTATTTTAGGTTGGGTTGGTGTTATTTTAATCTATACCATCTAGGGGTGTAACGATTTAGATTCTAGGTCTGAAATAGAAAATCAGTAAGTTTGATTTCAATCTGCGAAATTTAAAAGGAGTTTGCAGTTCTGTGATTATGTAACCGCACGTCATTGATTGTGGCCAGCTGTTACCACCTCCACCATATCATGAAACTGATATCACGGTGTTGTAGAGGCAGGACGCGTGGAGCAGAGCGAACTTGAAACATTCCTTTATTACTGATATCACTCACTTGAAACAATTACAAAATAATAAAGAAGCGGCACAACCATGAACTGGAGCACACATGACAGGTACAAACATGATCCACAAACTCAAGAAAAACAGAGCAACTTAACTAGAGTCCCCAATTAGAGGCAACGCAATGCAGCTGCCTCTAATTGGGGACAACCAAAACAGCAGCACAGAAATGCCTAGAGGT
The DNA here is from genome assembly GCA_016801175.1 of Esox masquinongy. NCBI lineage: Eukaryota > Metazoa > Chordata > Actinopteri > Esociformes > Esocidae > Esox > Esox masquinongy. Next base: position 35,134 of record JACXGI010006487.1, read on the forward strand.
ACCTCTGCAGTCAGGCCCTGACTGTGGCCCCCAGGCTCATAGAGATGCCAAGAGGCACCTCTGCAGTCAGGCCCTGACTGTGGCCCCCAGGCTCATAGAGATGCCAAGAGGCACCTCTGCAATCTGGCCCTGACTGTGGCCCCCAGGCTCATAGAGATGCCAAGAGGCACCTCTGCAGTCAGGCCCTGACTGTGGCCCTCAGGCTCATAGAGATGCCTAGAGGCACCTCTGCAGTCAGGCCCTGACTGTGGCCCCCAGGCTCATAGAGATGCCAAGAAGCACCTCTGCAGTCAGGCCCTGACTGTGCCCCCCAGGCTCATAGAGATACCTAGAGGCCCCCAGCCAGGACCTGACAACGGATTGTATACAGTTCATGTAAAGTTGGCATTAAACAAACAGCACTCACAAAACTGTTAGAAGCAACTAGATTTTTTAGATTTAGATTTTAGATTCAACTTTATTGTCATTGAACAGTACAGTACAGTACAACAAAATGCAATTTGCGTCTAACCAGAGGTGCAAATAGAGGTGTGCAGAAAATGTACAAGTATATGTATATACAAGTGGAATTTATACTGTAGGTGGGCACTTAATGCAAATGCATTACATATGGCAATACAAAATGTGCAGTGGAAAATTCACAAATATGTAGAAAATGTACAGGTATTAAGTATAATGTATGTACAAGTGAGATAAATAGTTGTGGCAATTCTCAATGGCATTCTGAATTTGCAATCAGGGCAAATTGAAAGAGTAGGGTAGCATGTGCAACTGAAATGCAGGGACAGCAGCAATGAGGTTCCTGAGGTAGACATATATGTAGCAATTGGAAATACAAATACAGTGGCAGTTCTAAATGTGCAATGAGAAATAAGGGCAAGGTTAAGGTGCAAATTAAGGTGCAAGTCGGCATGTGCAAATGAAATACAGGAGCAATGACACGTGAACTGAAAAAAAAACTTATCAGACTTGTCCAGTAGTGCAGAGGGGGTGTATCGTTAGTGATGGGAAGTCGCAGAGTTCAGCAGGGTTACAGCAGATGGAAAGAAACTGTTCCTGAGCCTGCTGGTGCGAGAACGGAGAGACCAGTACCGCCTGCCTGATAGGAGGAGGACAAACAGTTTGTGGCATGGATTTGAAGGGTCCCTGGTGATGCCGCGCGCCCTACGCAGACACCGCTTGTGCTGGAGCTCTACAATGGCTGGGAGCTGGACACCAGTGATGTGCTGGCCGGTTTTCACCACCTGTTGCAGGGCCTTCCGGTTGGCTACCGAGCAACCACCAAACCACACTGTGGTACAGTTAGTCAGATTGCTTTTGATTGTCCAACGGTAGAAGTTCACAAGGATCTTGGAAGACAGAAAGGCCTTCTTCAGCCTCTTCATGAAGTATAGTACTGCCGCGCCTTTTTGACCATGGCCGAGGTGTTGAGGGACCAGGAAAGGTCCTCGGAGATGTGGACAATCAGGAGTTTGAAGCTGGACACACGCTTCACCCCAGTGCCAGGCGCAGTGGACGCACACATTCGCTTTTCTAGAAAATATAATGGCTGCTTTGGGAGCAGTAGGTTAAAATATTGAGCTTGTAATGCCCCCCTGCTTCTTTGAAATCAGAGCTATGGCAACATTTTGCATTCTCGTGAGTTATGAGAACAATGTTCGGGTCATTGATGAAAAATGACCATTACCATGTTTACTACACGTGGGTATCATACTCCGCATCCGGTAACACATCAAACATGGCAGGTCAAATGTAGAGGTATCAAGATGAAATTATATACGGTTAGGTCCATAAATAATTTACATAAGTTTTGTTATTTTGGCTGTTTACCAAAATATATTCAAGTTACAGTTAAATAATGAATATGGGCTTAAAGTGTAGTATGTCAGCTTTAATTTGAGGGTATTCACATCCTAATTGGAGGAAGGGTTTAGGAATTGCAGCTCTAAAATTTAGCCCCCTCTTTTTCAGGGGACCAAAAGTAATTGAACTATTGACTCAAAAGCTGTTTCATGGACAGGTGTGGGCTATTCCTTAGTTATTTCTTCATCAATTAACTAGGTAGAAGTTCTGGAGTTGATTCCAAGTCAAACAGGCCATTCTGAGGCAGCAAAAAAAAATCCATCAAAGAGATAGCAGGAACATTAGGAGTGGCCAAATCAACAGTTTGGTACATTCTGAGCAAAAAACAAGGCACTGGTGAGCTCTGCAACACAAAAAGGCCTGGACGTCCATGGAAGACAACAGTGGTGTAAACCATTCATAAGCCTCAAGAATAGAAAGACCTGATTAGATTTTGCCATAAAATATCTAAAAAAACCAGCCCAGTTCTGGAACAGCATTCTTTGGAGAGATTAAACTAAAATCAACTTGTTCCAGAATGATGGTAAGAAAAAAGTATGGAGAAGGCTTGGAACGGCTCATGGTCCGAAGCATACCACATCATCTGTAAAACACAGTGGAGGCAGTGTGATGGCATGGTCATGCATGGCTTCCAATGGCACTGGGTCACTAGTGTTTATTGATGATGTGACAGAAGACAGAAGCAGCCGGATGAATTCTGAAGCGTGTAGGGATATATAGTACGCACAGATTTAACCAAATTCAGCGAAGTTGATTGGACGGCGCTTCACATTACAGATTGACAATGACCCAAAACATACTGCGAAAGCAACCCAGGAGTTTTTGAAGGCAAAGAAGTGGAGTATTCTGCAATGGCCGAGTCAATCATCCGATCTCAACCCGATCAAGCTTGGATTTCACTTGCTGCAGACAAAACTTAAGGCAGAAAGACCCACAAACAAACAACAACTGAAGACAGCTGCAGTAAAGGCCTGGCATCGCAAATGAGGAAACCCAGCATTTGGTGATGTCCATGCAATCCAGACTTCAAGCAGTCATTGCCTGCAATGGATTCTCAACAAAGTATAAAAATGAACATTTATTTATGGTTGTGTTAACTTGTCCAATTATTTTTGAGCCCCTGATGTAAGGGAACTGTGTATGAAAATGGTTGCAATTCCTAAAAATTTCCTGCAATATTTTTGTTCAACACTTGAATTAAAACTGAAAGTCTGCACTTCAATTGCATCTAAGTTGTTTCATTTCAAATCCATTGTGGAGGCGTACAGAGCCAGAATTCTGAAAATTGTGTCAGTGTCCAAATATTTCTGGACCTAACTGTAAGTGGATAGAAAACACTCACTTGGCCTACTATCCCATCTAGCTACATTTTGATCCAAACTATCAATAAACTCTACTCATGCCAAAAAAATAACAAATGCAAAAGCAAAGTTTAGGGCAATGGATTTACAGCGTTTCCAAATATATGCCAAGGTGTAAATAGGCAACAAGTGCTGGACCATGTTATATTCTTATTGTTGTATGTGTTCTATTTTTGAGAGTTATTCAAGTTTAAGAGTTAATTTAAATGTTCTATATTTTTGTTATTTTTAAATTGTATTTAAATAAAAGTTATTTTAATAAAAAGCAAGTGTTTTTTTATTTACAAAACAGGACCAAAAGTCTTAACAGCAGTGTAGTCAGCACTGAAGAAAAGAGTAGATAATCGAGTGGAATCCTGACCTAAAAATCGAAATCAAATCAAAAGTCAAATCAAATCAAGCATTTGGAGAGATGTTACACCCCTAATACCATCTGATATTATCCTTAGTTCTGCCTGCCCAGGTCAGCTGACCGGTTTTTGTAATGTGTAGTGTATTTTGTACATTTCAATTTCTTTGAGCCGTTGCCTCCCCTCAAATGTTCTCATTAAGCTGGCCTAATTCATGCAGCTTTGCTTTGCAAACACTTTGAGGAGTGAGTGGGACTGCTGATCAGCAAGACCGCTGTTATTCACAACGTTCAGCCAAGCATAACTTCATGAGTTTGTTTACTTTTTATGGGGCAGGTTGTTTTGAATTGTAATTGGTCAGACTAAGTTGTGTTGTGCAATATCGTTTTAAAGGTTGATGTGATGGCCATGTTAAAACTTGCACTTAAGAAAAGGAACAAATAAGCAACCTTTGTCAGGTGCCCTATGGTGGTAATTCGATGAAGAGATGGTGTTGAATTAATTGTCAGTGTTATGGGTAAGCCATTGTTTTATCCCCATGTAAGATTACTTCCAAAAATACTTAATCTGACCTCAGTCTTGATAAGAAGCCATTAACTTCAATAAAAATTGGTTAGTTGGATACCTATCTGCCAAGGGCAACAACAAAGTAACAAAAAAATGCAAATTCAATTAAACCACATTGCCTTTTTGGCAGTCCAGAGCAGGCAGCACTGCCCCTCCGAAGTTGTAGTATTTTTGAGTTATAGTAGTCCTTTCAAAATGTTGACACCTGGTACATTTAGCAGTATATCTGCTCATAGGAACGCCACGGAAAGACATCCAGTGACTCTATCAAACAATTACAACCGCAAGTACAAACAAGAATTTATAGCACAATCGTTATAACATGGAGGTTTTGGGAAACGAAACACGTAATGACTACATTTCTTTTTTAGTTCTTGCTCACACTTCAGTAGATGTACTAACATACCAGAGTGTGTTGTTTGGTACCCAAAACCCATTCCTACGCTCCTTTGGGGAAATCATTTATGAAACAAATCTCATTGAATTAGAAATCTCTCAAACGTGATACAAACCACCTAGAGTCCCCAAAGGTGAAATGACCCTTTATGGACCCTGAAGGACATTAAAGAATGATTAAATACATCTAACAGACACGTTCCCTTTATTTTTGCAATTGCAATAAAATCATAGTGATTAACTACGAACATGTCTCATAAGCTTCAGGCATATTTATTACACTTACACATAACTTTGGTGAAGAGCATGGCTTTGCAATGGATTTTATGAGGACAGTTATCCATCTCAATTTCCATCACTTCATGGAGGACATGCGGCAAGGACAAGCTGACAGAAGTGTTTTAACCTCAGATATGTGGAGAGGGCTTGACATGAACATTATCATCAAGAGCAGAACACCAGGGATTCGGCAGAGCAGTAACTGTCGTTGCTTAGTGCTCTTGATTACAGCCAGAATACAGGGAATAAAAATGGTAAATTTCGTATGGTCCCCAAAGGAGGTTACATAAACCCATATACATAAATCTTAACCCCACAACTTGACAGGTTATAATGATCTTTCCGGTAGATCTAACAATCTTCTCAATGTCACTTTGCAGATGTACATCCAGACAACCACGCTGACCATCTCGGTGAGCCTGAGTGCCTCTGTCTCTCTGGGGATGCTCTACATGCCCAAGGTCTACGTGATCCTCAGGCACCCAGAGCAGAACGTGCCCAAACGCACGCGCAGCCTCAAGGCTGTGGTCACTGCCGCCACCATGTCTAACAAGTTCAACCCCAAAGCCGGCCTACGTCCCAATGGAGAGGCCAAGACTGAGCTGTGTGATAGCCTGGAAACACAAGGTGGGTTTTGAGATGAAGGCTTACTGTATACTGTAAATTCTATATACTGTAAATGCCAGATTTGCCTCAACAGTCCCTTTTGTGTTTTAAGTGTTGCTTTTTGTGTGTGTTTTAATGTATTTGCTCCTTCAGGCGCTGTAAATCACATGAATTGGTTTATGAGTTTGAAGGCGGGGAAGCACAATGGCCCTCATTTTCTGACACCCCAGAAAAGATCTCAGATTCAAGCGCGGGAAGAGACGTACGATCATCTCCAAGTGTGATTTATGAAACTGTCGCACCTCTTCGGAATTAGCGTAGATTTCATCGCAAATTGATAAATCGGATAAAGCCGTGGACGCAAGAAAGCGTTGCACCTGTCCTTACACGATGAGAGCCACCGAAATTAGAATGACCGTTTATGATCTCCAAGTATGTCGATATTGTAGGCATGAGAGACTTAGGCAAAGCAAGTTTCATTACATTATTACAAGTTTTCATTACATTACATACACAAAAGCAATTCAAACCTTACAAACGCATGAACAACAGAAATAAGAGATACAAAATGCAAATGAAAGTAATAAATCATACATTAACAAGTTAGTGATATATTATTTAACATTTAAACATTATTGTTATTTTACACTTCAATGGATTTAGGAAATTAGCCACAGCTTTTTGTGAATTTGTGAGTTGGGAAAGGGAAAGTTTGGTTCAGATTTATGAATGTTTCCTTTCTGAACTGCTGAAACTCTCCCCACAGACCTGAGTTCATCCGGTTTCAATTGTAATAAAAATGCTTGCTGCTTTCTGGTAGACTCAAGTCTGGATACAACCTTGGTAAATATTGACTTCAACCATTGACTCAGCAGAAGTTACCAAGGTGATGGCCGACTTGCCTCCTATAGGAAAGAGGCATCAGAGATTATGATGTCTGTCAACAGAGATAGACTCCCTATTTCTTTGCAAATATTTAATGACATATTGCCATTGATTCACTGTTCCCTGGGAGATACAGTATATAGAGGATTATTTACCCCCTGAAATACCGAGACCCCCTCCCCCGAAAAATACACAGTTGCCACATCTGCTGTAGTTGTGTTAAATATATAATGCAACATTGTAAATATTTAATAACAAAATGTCAATACGGATGCTTGGCATGGTTATGCAGTACATGACACATTCTTTATATATATATATATATATATATATATATATATATATATATATATATATATATAT